>JAFVLL020013075.1:0-24226 GCA_021397915.2 Tor tambroides | reverse complement strand
TTCACAGCATGTTTGATCAAATAAATGCAGCCTTGTAAAATTAAGAGATTTCTTTCAATAACATTTTTTGCATTCATCCATTTTAGATAGTATGTACAGTGTATTTTAAAAATGAATGCCCTTAATGCAATGCAGGCCACTTCAGATAAAACTGTCTGTCATATGTGTAAAAGTGTCAACATATTAGCTTAGAATAATATAATAATAATTATATGATATTAGCATAAAATTAATAGTAATAATAATAATAAAAGGAAAAAAAAAAATCACTAATTTTGCTTTAAACCACACGACACATTACCCGAGCATCCTGGTCCAGGATATCCCGCCGGACAGTCGCAGGTGTTCGGAGCGACACATACTCCAGAGTTCAGACAGGCAGGTTCACACAGCGCTGGAAAATGATGTACGGTCGTGAGGAGGGTGTTCTGGTTGATCTAGTGTCATTGTGTCTGTGTGTGAACGGCTGTGACTCACGTTGGCATTTCGTCGGGTCGTCTTTACGCAACTCAAATCCCGAACGACAGCTGCAATTAAAACTGCCAGCGTGATTCATACACACCTGCTCACAGCCACCGTTAAAACTCACACACTCGTCCACATCTGCAGACATATTGTTTTTATTTTATTAAATTAAAACATCTCTTTTGCTGATAATCAGCTGAAATACAGTCACACAAAACTATGTTTCTTAGATTTAGGCAATTCATGTGGATCACATATATAAAAAGAATTCCCAGTGTGTGGTTTTGAAAAATATATGAGACAGTCAATAGTTTTTTTTTTTGTATGTTTTACCGATGCAGGTTCTTTGGTCTGTGCTGAGCTCCCATCCTGCTCTGCAGCTGCAGTGGATGTGACCCTCAGCACCCAACGAACAGATATGATCACATCCACCATTCCTCAAGGCACATGAGGTCACATCTGCCAAAACACATATGCATGAATGCATTAAATGGATGGAAAATGTGAGACAGATGAAAAATGCATTCTTGCAAAGGATAAAATGTGCATGCATACAAAACTTAGAAAATGCATGCATGCAAAGAATAAAAAATGCATGCATGCAAAAGATAGAAAATACATCCATGCAAAGGATAGAAAATGCATGCTTACAAAACTTAGAAAATGCATGCATACAAAAGATAGAAAATGCATCCATGCAAAGGACAGAAAATGCATGCATACAAAACTTGGAAAATGCATGCACGCAAAGAATAAAAAATGGATGCATACAAAAGATAGAAAATCCTTGCATACAAAACTTGGAAAATGCATGCACGCAAAGAATAAAAAATGCATGCATACAAAAGATAGAAAATACTTGCATACAAAAGACCAAAAATGTATGCATACAAGAAATTGAAAATGCATGCAGGCAAAAGACAGGAAAAGAAAATGCATAAAATGAACAGAAATAAGGATTTTCTTACATTTTTATAATACAAGAGCTGCTGCTTATTAAAATTATTCATGCAAAACAATAAAAACATACTTTACAACACACACACGTATTACGTACTGACGCAGGTGGTGTTGCGGTGGTCTAGCAGCAGAGGGAAGGGACAATGACATTGGTGACCGCCTGGTGTGTTTGTGCAATCGTGAGAACAGCCTCCGTTCTGCAGTTTACATTCATCTATGTCTATAAAACACACACACAGAGCTGTGAATGAGAGAAAATCCACTCTAAAACAGAAAACAGACTCTTTAACTGGCCATAATTTGAGGTGACAGTGCACTGACCCACACAGCTGCGTCCATCGATGTGCAGCTGATACCCGCGTCGACACGAGCAGAGAAACGAACCCGCTGTGTTTCTGCAGGTCTGTTCACAAGTGTCATTACTGCTCACACACTCGTCCACATCTACACACACACACACACACACACACACACAAACATGTGCAGTGATTACTAATTTCATTACGCACTGGTTAACTGTCCACAAATATGTTGAAAATGTTTTGGTAATACAAAATATACAGGTAGATGTCATGCTAATAAAGTACATGAACTGAAATAAAAAGACAACCAATTAAATCCAACAGAAGTGTAGAATTAAGCTAAAATGAATTCAAGTGACTGAAGTGAACTGATTTGTACTAAACTGAACTGAATGGAACTAAACTGAATTAATATGAACTGTAGCTGAACTGGAATTAATTAAATTTCAGCCTAACTAAAGTGTACTGAATTGAACCTAAGTGGAACTATACTGAATTAACCTAAATGGAATTAAATTCAAATTAAGTGCATTAAAAATGAATTAAACCAAATTTATTTGCCTAAACAGAAATCAAAAGCATTATGCTGAATTTAGTTGCAAGTTGAATTAAACTAAAAGGAACTAAATTGAATTAAGATGACCTTTAATCCAGAATAAAGTAAACTGAACTGAATTAAACCTACTGGAAACAAATTGAATTAAATTTCAACTGAATTGAACTGTAATGCATTGAAAGTCCAAAACTGAATGATTCAAACTGAATTAAATTCAACTTAAGTAACTGAAGTGTGCTGAACTGAATTAATAGAACTGAATTAAACTGAATCGAACTGACACAAGTGAAATGAAGTGCATAGTACTGAATTTAATTGTGTACTAATTTTTGAAAACAGAATATTTAAACGCAAAATCAAATTCAAAATATTAACAAAATGATTATAGACAGTATATCAATGATACTAAAATAACACTAACTGTGGCTGAACTGAAATAATGTAAACTGAACTGCATTCTACCGGAACAGAACTGAATTGCATTGAACCAAGTAAAAAAAAATACAGTATGCATTATTGAAATCACATTAAAAGGAAATTGAAATTGAAATTCTGAAGAAAAAATCTTTGTAAAAATATGCATTATCAAAAAATGTAATAATAAAAAAATAAAATAAAATAAATAATTAAAGGGGTCATATGACGATGTTAAAAATAACATTATTTTGTGTATTTGGTGTAATGCAATGTGTTTACGCGGTTTAAAGGCCACTGCACACTGAGTCCGAAATTTTCGTCCAAAATGTTCGCACGTTAAAAAATAAATACGACCTCACGTTGTGTCAATAACGTTTACACACTGCCTCCGAAACTTTAGTCCATCATTCAGATCAGGTTACATTTTCTGCGTTTTCGCATCCGTAGCATGCATTTGGATAGGAAATTGCGAAAATTTCAGACTCAGTGTGCAATGACCTTAAGGTTTAAAAAACACATTATTTTCCACATACTGTACATTATTGTTGCTCCTCTATGCCCCGCCTTTCTGAAACGCGTCGATTTTTACAAAGCTCATCGTTCTGAGAGGCGAGGTGTGCTCTGATTGGCCAGCTATCCAGTACGTTGTGATTGGCCAAATACCTCAAGCGTGTGACAGAAATGTTACGCCCCTTACCGTATTTGGAAACACACAGTCTCTCCACAACAACAATACTACAGCGAGAATAAAAGTTACGCCTTCTTTCTTTGCGTAAACATCTGGGCGTTGTTATGCAAATTGTCCAACACAGTGACGTAGACATGTGGGGGCGTGTTTGAATGAGGCATTTTAGGAAGGCATGGACGAGTCTTAACTTTTAGAAAGAATATCTCTTTGGGTTTGAGACTTTAGTCTTTGCTACTTTACGGATCTTTTATATGAACAAACAACTTGTAAAAGACAAAGGAAAACTTGAAATCGCATCATATGACCCCTTTACTCATTAATAGATAAATACATTTTCATAGCTTGATTTACATGTTTCTTGAGGTGTAAAAAACAAAACTGAATGAACCTGAAATGAAATTAATTCAGCTGAAATTAATTACACCCAAGCTGTACTAAAGTGAACTGAATGGAATTAAATGCTGGTCTGACTGAACTCAGTGCGGCTGAAGTGAATCAAACTGAAGTGAATCACACTGAAGTGAATCAGACTGAAGTGAATCACACCGAAGTGAATCAAGCTGAAGTGAATCACACTGAAGTGAATCAAACTGAAGTGAATCAAACTGAAGGGACTCAAACTGAAGTGAATCACACTGAACTGAATCAAACTGAAGTGAATCAAACTGAACTGAACTGAATCAAACTGAAGTGAATCACACTGAACTGAATCAAACTGAAGTGAATCAAACTGAACTGAAGTGAATCAAACTGAAGGGAGTCAAACTGAAGTGAATCACACTGAAGGGAATCAAACTGAAGTGAATCAAACTGAAGTGAATCACACTGAGGTCTCACACCTGTGCAGTTGTGCAGATCTGCAGTGATGGTGTATCCAGCGCTGCAGACGCAGCTGTACGTCCCAAGCTGATTCATGCAGTCGTGTTCACAGAGTCTGTTATCCTGAGCGCATTCGTCCACATCTGAGCAAAGCACAGTCACGAGATTCATCATCATCATCATCAGAACATCACTCAGACTGCATGGATGCGGATCTCAGACTGACCGTAGCAGGAGTGTCCGTCTCCGCTGTATCCCTGCAGACACTGGCAGAAGTACGAGCCGATGATGTTCCCACAGCGAGCGTTAACGTCACAACCGTGATCCCCGGTCAAACACTCGTTTATATCTGGGTGGATACATCAATAATCAGATTCAGAGTTAGTTTAGTATCCTTGAGATACTATTACAGTTTTTATTAATAGTTTGGATTATTATTTTTTATTTTTGTTCCATTTTAATTAAAATTTTTGTAATTTTGCTGTTTTTTTGTAGCTTTTTTTGAAGTTTTTATTAAATTTTTATTTCAGTTTTAGTTTATTTTTTCAACATTTTATTTCATGTAACATTTTTAGTTGTAGTTAGATATATGGATATTATTTATTAAATTATCATTATTATTAATTTAAATATTGATGCTTTATAATATTATTATAAATATTATATATGTTAAATTTAATACATCTCAATAATTCAACAACTTCCCGGTTCTTTGATGTTGGTTAATGGCCACTAGATATGCAGGTAAACAAATACAATCATTTATCTTTTTAATTTTTTTTTTTTTTTACTCTTTATAAATTGTTCATGAATTTTAATTTTACATTTCATTATTTAATTATTCACTTTTCCCTCTCATAAAAGTTTGGAAACCGAGCATTAGATGGAAGTGTGTGTGTGTGTGTGTGTGTGTGTCACTCACCTGCGCAGTGTGTGCCGTTGCCACGGTAACCGCGCTGACACACACACCTGTAACTGCCCAGAGTGTTTTCACACTCGCCTCGACCGACACACACATGCTGCTCCTCCACACACTCGTCCACATCTGAGAACAACATCAGCATCTGTTCGTTATATACACACTCAACACTTCTACAACACACACTAAACTGAGCTCAGTCTATCAAATAATGCAGGTTAATTCAGCATGCTGTTAATGATGTCAGCTTAAGTCATGAAGAAACAAAGGTGAGCTTTCAGAGAGATGAGGAAATGCAGAAACTACCTTCACATATAAGAAAACCTGGACACTGAGCACCTGAGAGACACACAGACAGGCTGAGAATATACAGTAATCAAGCCGCTGGTTAACAACAGTCAAAGCTTTACACTGCAGCGGATGCACATCAACGCAAACATGCAACAGATTCAATGATGTGACAGGCTCCGGTTTATTCATTTAATCAAAAATGCATTCAAAATGCAATTCAAACATTCCATATTAGCCATTTCTGAGTTAAAATTCATTTTTACAATACAATTTTATGGCAAAGTAAAAAAGTTAACAAAGAATTGCGCATCCTGAGAACGAAGAAAACATCTTATTAATAGGCTGAAATTATGAAAAAAAAAAACTTATAAAGTGATTGTGTCACATTATAAAGAATTCATAAATCAGAACTGTCATTTTTTA
The DNA here is from genome assembly GCA_021397915.2 of Tor tambroides. NCBI lineage: Eukaryota > Metazoa > Chordata > Actinopteri > Cypriniformes > Cyprinidae > Tor > Tor tambroides. Next base: position 18,386 of record JAFVLL020013075.1, on the reverse strand, counting down.
TAAAATCAATCAATCAATCAATCAATCAATCAATACATTTATTTTAAATTAATAAATCTAATACATTTACTAAATTACATTAAATTTATTTTTCACACTCATGATTAAGATGTATTACAGGTGTAACAAAACCACTGAATTAATATAAGATTGTTCACCTGACATTTTTAGAGTCATTAAATCAAATCTTTTATTATAAAAAGTATAAATGTTTTCAAAAACACATGAACCAACAGGAAAATATTTCATTTCTAATAACTAAGCACAAGGGTTATTACAGTAAATCATACTAATCAAAACTAAAACCATCAAACAAGTTTTGTTACTTAAAATAAAATAAACTTTAACTGAAATAAAATAAAACTTTTTTTTAAATGTACAAATTATAAATAAATTATAAAATTATCAATAAATTACAAATAAATTATTTTATTTCATCTAGTTGCCAAGGAAACATTTCACATTTTTGTAGAATAAATAAAAAACAAAACCTAAATAAAAATAATAAAAACTATACAAACATATAACACACTAAAAATTGACCAAAACTTTAACTAAAATTTAAACAGAAAATATAAAAATACAAACTAATTCAACATAATTATTTTTAATTTATATTATTTAAATTATGATACCAAAGTAGCCCTGCTTGGCACATGCATGTAAACTAGAATATTTAAAAGATTTCTCTTTCTGATAATGGTGTGATAATGAATGATAAAGCAGCATAAGATAACCAGGTTAAAGCTATGATCACAGACAGACTCGTACCGACACACGCGGCTCTGTCCTCTCTGAATCCGGCCTGACACACACACGCGTAACTGCCGTCTGTGTTCACACACACGTTACCCAGCTCCCTCCGGCAGCTCTCCTCGAAATTACACTCGTCCACGTCTGCAGAGACACACAACCGGCTTTAAACATTCACCTGATATTGCACTACATCACACAGTTACACTAGAAAAAACCCTGCACTGTTCCATAATCGACTCATTCGTTACGCACAGAGGAACTGACAGATGTCCAACAAAATAACTAGAACCAGTCAGTTATTTGAGAATTGCATGTATTTCTAAATGTGCTCATTAACTAACTAGTTTGTGGTTAGATGCAGGGTTATTACAACAACTACTTGAAATAAAAAAATTAAACATTACCCGAAATAATATAAAATATTTAAAAAATGAAATAGACATTTAAAAACAAAAGAAAAAAGAAGAAAAAAAATACAGCAAAAACTGTAAAGTCTGTAAAGACTATTTCTTTCTTTCTATTTTATTTTGCATATTTTGATTAACCATTACAAGGTCCAATTAAAAAAATGAAATGTATGCAAATACTGAAACATAATAATAGATCACAATAAGATCCATAGTATGCATTTTGAAAATAGGGTGAATTTCATTTCATGCCAACTTTAAAATTAAAATAAATACAGAAAATATAAAAAAAAATACAAAAATAAAATATGAAAAAAAACAACTTTTAATTATTTGGTATTTCAGCTAGTTGCCAAAGAAACATCTCTCATTTTCATGGATTAACTAAAATAACTAACACTTGTCGGATGCCTAATCAGTTTGTCTGACCGTCCCTGAACGAATCACACAGACACCGAACGCACCGACGCAGTTGTGTCCGTCGAGCGCCAGCACGAATCCCGCCGGACACGAGCAGGTGAAAGACCCCGGTGTGTTTGTACACACAGCTCCACTTCCACACGCCTGCAGACCTGTTACTGCAGCTAACACACACTCATCCACATCTACAACACACACACACACACACACACAACAACACAGTGTTTAATCTCATAAACCCAGCTGAAAACAGCTTATGTTAAAGGAGTAGTTCACCTAAAAATGAACATTTGCTGAAAACGTGCTCAGCCTCAGGTCATCCAAGATTAGGATGAGTTTGTTTCTTCATCAAGTTTGGAGAAATGCTGCATTGCATCAGTGTCTCAGCAATGGATGCTCTGCAGTGAATGGGTGCCGTCAGAATGAGAGTCCAAACAGCTGATAAAAACATCACAAGTAATCCACACCACTCCAGTCCATCAGTTAACATCTGGAGAAGACAAAAGCTGAAACAAATCCAGCATTAAGATGTTTTTAACTAAAATACGAGTCCATAATCCATAAAAAACACTTCCTCCAGTGAAAAAGTGTTCTGGTCTGAATCAGGAGAGAAATCTGCACAGTTCAAAACAGCTCTATACAAATATGTGGCTGGATTTTGATGCGAGAGACAACAGGAGATGCACTTTTTCACTGGAGGAAGTGTTTTTTATGGATTATAGACTCGTATTTTAGTTAAAAACATTTTAATGCTGGATTTGTTTCAGCTTTTGTCTTCTCCAGATGTTAACTGATGGACTGGAGTGGTGTGGATTACTTGTGATGTTTTTATCAGCTGTTTGGACTCTCATTCTGACGGCACCCATTCACTGCAGAGCATCCATTGCTGAGACACTGATGCAATGCTACATTTCTCCAAACCTGATGAAGAAACAAACTCTTCTAGATATTGGATGGTCTGAGGGTGAGTGAATTTTCAGCAAATGTTCATTTTTGAGTGAACTGTATTGTGTTCATAGATCATTTTCTCTTTTAATTTGAATAATCTTGCTGAGAAAGTTAAAGTTAGTAATGTTTAAGTGTGTTTCACAGGATTGTGTTTATATCATGCACACCTTGACATCCCTTCTCACTCATCAGGTAACCACGGAAACAGCTGCACAGGTAGGATCCAGGTGTGTTTGTGCAGTTGGCATGGTAACCGCAAGGCCCCGGGTCGCCCTGGCGACATTCATCAACATCTGAAAAATGAGAAAAGTACATTTAACATAATAATGTATTATTTATCAATTACTATTCATAATATTACAACACTTTTCAGATCTCAGGCTCTAATTACAGACTTTATTTACACATTTATCTATATTTGTGAGGGTCAAACGTCCTCATTAATAAAGAAAGAAGACATTCTCAAGTCTGTGTGTGTGTGTGTGTGTGTGTGTGTGTTTGACCTGGTAATGAAGGTTTGTGTGTCGTTTCACTCAAGTTGCCAGTGGTAAATGTAACTTCAATCTAAAAGCAAAAAATTAAAATAGAAAAATTAAAATATTAAAATTAAAATAAAAACAGAAAATATAAAAATAAACATTCACAATAGTATCTCAATGACCATGACATTTCTCCCCAAACCATCATTACTGTAACGCAAAGAAAATAAATATTAAATAAATAAATATTAATAAGTATTTAATGATTACTAAATAAAATATTAAAGTAACTGAAATAATAAAGTATGCAAATTGTAAAGAACACTTTAAGTATACAGAAGAGTGGTATTTATTGTACTAAATTTAATTTATTCTGATTTAAATATAAAAACAAGATCTTTGTGTCAGGACCTTTTCATTACTGTAATAAATGAGAATTATGAATGTAATTGTGCTTCGTTGTCATGAAATTGTAATGAAATAGTGCATAAAAAGGTTATTAATACACTATTTGGGAGGTAAAAGTTACAATATATATAACAATATATGCATGTAAAAACCCTGAATCTAACCTGGTCTGTGGTCTGCTGTGTGTCGCTGTATTTCAGAACTTCATTCTCTTCTTGTTCAGCGCTGAGAGTCACAAACAACATGAGAAACACTGACAGAAACCTCCTGACTGACATCCTGCAGAAGAACATCATTCATTCCATCAAACATCTGAACAAATGCAGCAGAAGAACCCATAAAACACACTTCAAAGGGAACAACAGAGTTCAGACAAAGAGCTTTGGGGGTCGAGCTGCTATCAAGCCCAGACATGAAGCAGACAGACATCATCCTTCTCTAACAACACACACACACACACACACACACACACACAACCTCTAGACATTATATATGTATATTTGTCATGCAAACACAGTTCTGACTCTTTGAAAGTCGTGCAAACAATTTAGGACACAAGTAGTTGAGTAATTTAAAACACAGCTTATACTTTTTGTTACATTGCATTACAAAGCTGCAGTAAATGCATTAGAGTTGCACTCATGAAATGATTCGCACAGCATAAAGAAACGTGAACAATAAACATACAGCAAACAATACAGCAAAACATGCCACAACAGACAGACTCAAAATCATTTGTGTGTATTTCATTTATAAATGATTTCACTTAAAAACACACCTGAACCAGCGGAGATCTCGCGCGGCACAACAGCACAACGATCTCTAAACGACTCTTTGAATGACTCGGGAATCACGACTCCCGAATGAATCCTGAAGGAGTTGTTCAGAAGTGAGTCCCGCGCCGTGTTCCGTTTAAATGATACTGTGTTCTTTTTTTAACATTAACACCGCTATCTTAAGGCACAAAAACGCAACGCAATTTTTTAATGACGGAGTTAAAAGATTTTTTTTTTTCTTTTTTACTGATTCGTTCATTTGAATCGAATAGACGAGAATAGAGAATCTTGACAGAGTCACTCCCGCGGAGTGAAATTGATTCCACATCCTGCAGTTTAACTATTTCCTGTCCATTCATGGACAAAATCTGTACAACATATAAAGAAAGAAAGATAATCCTAAATCCAATCTAAATACGGTTTTATATTGTTTAAATGTTCTTTCTACCACTTATATGTAAATACAATGAAAGAAATGTTGTCTAAATTGCTATCTATTTGAGTATATAATGTATCCATCTAAATATCTATTCACCAAACATCTATCTGAATATCAATTGATCTATCTGAATATCTAAACATTAGCGCTGTCACACGATTAATCGCGATTAATCGCATCTAAAATAAACGTTTTTGTTTACATAATACGTGTACTGTGTATATTTATTATGTATATATAAATACACATACATACAGTATATATTTAGAAAATATCTACATGTATTTACATGTATATATTTATATTCATATATATATATATATTTAATATATAAACATATTTTTCTGAAATATATACATGCATGTGTCTATTTATATATACGTAATAAATATACACAGTACACACACATATATTATGTAAACAAATACTTTTATTTTGGATGCGATTAATCATGACAGCACTACTAAACATCTATCTGTCCATTAAATATCTATCTGAATATCTATCCATCAAATATGTATTTGATTATTTATCCGTCTGAGTATTTATTTATCCATCAAATATCTACCTGAATATCTATATCTTAATATCCATCTACCTGAGAGCTTCTCTCAGAAGGAAATGGATTCATTTCCAAGCAGCTATAACAAATTCTGTATTAAATTTGACAAGGAGCATACAAATATCTAAATGACACATCCACAGCAGTTCTGCCACCGGTGTGTCTCGCCAAAAACACCCGCAATGGATCCCAGGATCATAAACACACAAAAGCGCTCTTTTTAATCAGTGCCAATGTTGACTGCAATTCTCCTGTGCATCATACATGTGACCCTGGACCACAAAACCAGGCATAATGGTCCATTTTTAAATTTTCCATTGATGTATGGTTTGTTAGGATAGGACAATATTTGGCTGAGATACAACTATTTGAAAATCTGGAATTTGAGGGTGCAAAAAAAATCAAAATAGAGAAAATCACTTTTAAAGTTGTTCAAATGAAGTTCTTAGTAATGCATATTACTAATCAAAAATTACATTTTGATATATTTACAGTAGGAAATTTACAAAATATCTTCATGGAACATGATCTTTACTTAATATCCTAATGATTTTTGACATAAAAGAAAAATCGATAAATTTGACCCATACAATGTATTGTTGGCTATTGCTACAAATATACCCATCCTACTTATGACTGCTTTTGTGCTCCAGGGTCACATACTGTATACGTTTAAAGAAATGTGGTGACTATAAAAGACAGAGACCAAGACAAATATATTTGAGCTCTTTTATTAACTGATATTCATCCAGCAGCAGTAGCATGTGAGTGTTTATGTGTGTGTTTGTTAGATCTTGTTGAACGCCGCAACATCCACACTCTGAACCTGCAACACAAAACAAACACGTCAAGCTTTACATGACACTTGAAGACTAAAGCACGCAGTTTATGGAGACGTTACTCACGTAGTCCTCAAACTTGGTGATCTCCTCCTCCAGGAAGTCTGTTCCAACCTTGTCGTCCTCCACCACACAGTTGATCTGCAGTTTCTTGATGCCGTAACCCACAGGAACCAGTTTGGAGGCTCCCCACAGCAGCCCATCCACCTGCACCGACCGCACACACTCCTCCAGCTTCGCCATGTCTGTCTCGTCATCCCACTGTGAACACCAGGAAAAAACAGATGAATGACCTTGAGAGGCCTGCCCAGAAAGATCGAGGGCATTTTAAAAGATTTTAAGGTAATTCAGTCTATTTGACAAATGGATAGACTGTCATGCGGTTGCTAGGGTATTATGAATGGATGTTTTGGGTGGTTGCTAGATGGTCGCTAGGATATTCTGGATGTCGCTAGGGAATTGCTAGGGTGTTCTGGGTGGTTGTTAGGGCACTGCTAAAGGTTTTGGTTGGTTGCTAGGTGTTTTATGTGGTTGCTATGTGTTACTGGGGTGTTCTGGGTGGTTGCTAGGGGGGTTCTGATGGTTGCTAGGTGGTTGCTATGGTGCTCTAGATGAATGCTAGGCAGTTTCTAGGTGGTTGCTAGGTTAGTTGAAGTAAAGTAATTGAAAAAAAGCTGAAGTAAAACTTAAATATTAAATAAAAAAACTACATTTAAATGAAAATGAGAAATAAGTTAAAATTGAAGTAAAACGAAAGTCTTTAACAATTACTAAGAACTAAAACTGAAAAAAGATTAAACTAAATGAAAATAAAAGATAAAGCTAAAACTAAAAATTAAAATTGAAAATACGAAAATAAAAGTGAATTGAAAATATTAATAAATGCTAAATAATATTAATAAATACCAAATTATTGGCGCTGAAATAACACTGATTGCTTTTGGGTTTTAGGTGGTTGCTAGGTGTTACAGTTATCTGTTAGGTTGTTTCTATGTGGTCGCTATGCAGTTACTAAGGTATTCCAGGTAGCTGTTAGGTTGTTTATAAGTGGTTGCTAAGCAGTTGTTAGGGTGTTCCAGGTAGCTGTTAGTTTGTTTCTATGTGGTTGCTAAGCAGTTGCTAGGGCATTCCAGGTAACTGTTAGGTTGTTTATAAGTGGTTGCTAAGCAGTTGCTAGGGCATTCCAGGTAGCTGTTAGGTTGTTTCTATGTGGTCGCTATGTGTTTGTTAGGGTGTTCCAGGTAGCTGTTAGGTTGTTCCTATGTGGTTGCTAAGTGTTTGTTAGGGTGTTCCAGGTAGCTGTTAGGTTGTTCCTATGTGGTTGCTAAGCGGTTGCTAGGGTGTTCCAGGTAGCTGTTAGGTTCTTTCTATGTGGTTGCTAAGCAGTTGCTAAGGTGTTCCAGGTAGCTGTTAGGTTGTTTCTATGTGGTTGCTATGCAGTTACTAAGGTATTCCAGGTAGCTGTTAGGTTGTTTCTATGTGGTTGCTATGCAGTTACTAAGGTATTCCAGGTAGCTGTTAGGTTGTTTATATGTGGTTGCTAAGCGGTTGCTAGGGTGTTCCAGGTTACTGTTAGGTTGTTCCTATGTGGTTGCTAAGCGGTTGCTAGGGTGTTCCAGGTAGCTTTTAGGTTGTTTCTATGTGGTTGCTAGGGTGTTCCAGGTAGCTGTTAGGTTCTTTCTATGTGGTTGCTAAGCAGTTGCTAAGGTGTTCCAGGTAGCTGTTAGGTTGTGTCTATGTGGTGGCTAAGCGGTTGCTAGGGTGTTCCAGGTTACTCTTAGGTTGTTTCCATGTGGTTGCTATGCAGTTACTAGCGTATTCAGGATGGCTGCCTGTTTGTTTGGGGAAAAAGCCAATTCAACAAACACAAAAACTAAACAAAAAAAAAAAACAAGTGAATTCCCTGCTGCAGACACTTACCGGTTTGACGTCTAACAGGATGGATGATTTAGCGATGAGGGCAGGTTTTTTGGCCTTTTTGGCGGCGTATTCCTGCAGCCGCTGCTCTTTCAGTCTCTCGGCCTCCTCATCTACCTCTTCATCGCTGCCGAACAGATCGATGTCGTCCTCATCCTCGTCTTCCTCCTCCTGTTTCGCTGGAGCGGGCGGGGCTTTCTGAGGAGCGGCGGGACCGGTGCCGTTAACGGCCGGCGCTGTCGTCCGCTTCTCCAGCGCTGACACGCGACTCTCCATCTTACTGAGAGCAGAACGCAGCTCCTGCACCACTGAGAAACACAACCACAGCAATTAAGCAAGTGACTGCAGAAGATTAGGCAAGATGTAAATAAATGGCAGCTCATATGCAAATATTATGGCATCACTGCTGTTCAGTTTGAATGATGAATATGCTATATTATTTGTCCACCTCCAGATGTCCAATATTATGTTTTATTTTATATGAGGTTTGCTACAATTAAATCCAATGCATGGGATTAAGAGAGATAAAGACAGAATAGATGCTTAGTGTATGCAAACAAGTTTATTATCATTAACCACATCTAAAATTAAAAAGAAATAAATTTTTTTTTTAAATATATAAATATCAGCTTTAAAAAAATGAAACTAAAAAAGAAAGAAATTATGTAATGTAATTTGTAATAATGTAACTTTTGAAATTAACTTAAAATAAGACAAAAACTAAACCAAAACTGAAATAAAAACAAATTAAACCTAAACAGTAAAATTTAAAAAGAACAAACAAAAAAATTCAACTAAAATTTAAATGAAAACTGAAAATAAAAGCTAACTTAAAACATTAATAATAACTATAATAGTATAAATATAAAAAAACTACAGTAGTAATAACAAAAAAACTACAATAGTATATGAAAAATACAGTAAAACATTAGTAAAACATACTAAAATTAAACTGGAAACTGAAAATTAAAATAATTAAAAACAATACAAGCTATAAAAGTATAGAAATAAACTATAATGGTAATAGTAAAAAACAATAATAAAAACCATATAAAAGCACATATTAAAATTACTAAAAAATAAACAAATTGAAATGAAAATAAAAGCTAATTTAAAACATTAATAAAAACAACATATACATAAAAAACAATAATAGTAATAATAAAAAAGTAAAATAGTATACAATAGCACAGTAAAATTACTAAATATTAAACTAAAATTAAAATGAAAACAAAATAATAAAAGTTCATTCAAAATACTAACAAAACCTACAATAGTACATAAACATTACACTGCATGCAAAAATTTAAGATGTTATTTAAATTTTTAAAATATGCATAATTTATTTTTATTTACAAATTGGATTAGTACTGTCCTGGTAAAATCTGAATAGTTTTCTAGTGTTTGAGGTCTAGTGAATGCTTCTTTTCTAAACGTTCATTAATTCTTTCTCAAAATGACCAAAAGAATCATAAATGGAATCAGAATGAGAATTACGAGTGTTAAATTCTTTCTGATTTTCCATCCTGACGCAAATGCAAACGCAAAGCTATGAGAATCTGTTAAACACACCTTTGTTTAGACTCTGGTTCTCCAGCTCCAGGTCCTTCATGCGTCCCACGAGCTCCCCGTAATCAGCAGCGCTGCCTCCGCCGCTCTAAACTCACACACAAACACACAAACACACACACACACACACACCAGAGTTCCCATCAGCCCCTGCTCTGATACACAACCACCCAGTGAGAGAATCAAGTCTACTTACAGCTACATACTACACACACTAACCAAACACACAACTACAGTCTGTTACTACACTAACTGCTACACTATTTTAATGTACCACACGACACACAACACAGATTTCACTATTTTGTCAGAACATGCAACGTTTAGACATGTTTTGATTTAACATTTGAAGTTGGTTCAATAAGTTTAATTTGTTTCTGTGAATCACTTTAAAATGCCTCCATGATTCAAAACTGCTTCAAAAAAGTCAGTAATTCATTTGCATCCTAAATCAAATGTTCACGGATGTTTCTGTAGGTTTGTAGGCAAATATTTTTGTTTATAAGTATGTATTGGTATATTGATGCATGGATTCCCTAACCTTTTTGTCAGCCCAGCCCATTTGAGCTCAAAAATTTACTCCCTCACATTTTCCAATAAATCCCTAAAAGTTTCAATAATTTTTCAACACATTCGCATGTTCATGGTTCTCTGATGTTGTTTATTGATCACATGACATGCAGTTAAACTAATTCAACATTTTAGCTATTTTTTGGTGTTTTATTTTGATTGATTTTAATTTTTAAAATGTATTTATTTTGATTTGACATTTTCTATGATTTAAGTAATTATTAAGTAAACAAAAATATTGATTATACTTCTTTATATATATATATATATATATATATATACATAGGTTTTATTTTGCTAATTTTAAAATAAAAACAATTTATTTAGATTTTTTTATTTAGGATTAAATTATGAATTAAACTTTGTATTGGGGTGTATACATTAAAAAGTATAAATAAATAAATATAAATAAATTTTTAATTTTCACATTTAAAAAATAAGAAAATAAATTCAGTGCGAATACATAAATATAGTACAGTCTGTAATATCATACAAACCAGGGTTATTAGAGTTAAAATGAAACCATAAAAATGTGTTACTCATTAGCTGTTAAACAGTAACTGAAATAAAATACTTAACTAAATTTTTTTTTTTTTTTTAAGAATTCAAAATATTTAAAAAAACTATTATAGTACTGCAAAGACACTAAAAATAACACTGATACAAACCTGACAACAAAGATGCAAGTGTTTGCACTCGTTTATGGTCTCGTTTCACAGCAGAAACATTAAATGCATGCATCACAGATTTCTTGTGAAACTTTCTACAACATGCATGCAAGCATGCACACACGTCACGCGCTGGCCGACTCGGGCGTGAGCTACTTTAGTGTGTGTCACACACACACTTACAGGAGACGAGCGGTGGGAGGGGTTTGATATTTTAGGGGCGGAGCCTCTACTTGGCTGCAAGGTTGTCTTCAGCTACAGGAGAAATCATTTATGAGGAAAGTGCAGATGAAGGAAGAGAACAGATGATTTAAGGAGATAGAAGCTGGGCTCTGTTCTAAAACCTAGTGAGCTGCCTATATAGACAGCATACCAGAGACACACTCACAACACTCTCTGCCTATGTAGGCAGCAGACAGCAAGACAACTCACTAGGCTTTCAGAACAAGAGTAGAGCTGCACGATTAATTAAAATAAAAACACTAATAAACTGGCTGGTGGCAAGAAAATAAAATCTTTATGGGCTTCCTGGGTTTTTCTGCCAAAATAAAAGCTTAATAGTTTGAAAACATATGAGAAAAAAAAATAAAAAAATTAAGACAGGCAACAGCTGCTGTACAGTAAAATACAATTATTATTATTATTATAATTATTATTTTTATTATGTTTTCTTAAATGCTCCATTTTTTATTTTACAGTGAATTTCAATAGTTTTATTTCTTATTTTAATATTTTTACTTAGTAATAACAACAATAATAACAATACTTACTGATATGTAATCAGAAATGTTTTGGGAAAATTGTGCATATTTATATTTTAATATTTTTTATTTAGTAACAACCGATAACAACATTTATTACTATAGAAATAAATTCTAGACAGCCATTTTTTCCATTGTAATTTTACAGTTGTACAGTAAAATAAAATTATCATCACTATATCATTTTTCTTAACGCCTCATTTTTATTTTACAGTGAAATAATATTTTTAAACATATTTTTAATTTTGTAACAACCACGACATTATTATTATTCAATCATACTGATATATAATTACATTTTTTGCTCATATTATACAAACCCTTCAAACCTGCAGCTTTTCAAAAAATAAAAATAAAATCATAATAAATAAATAAATAACACGGCAATCCGTTTTTGTCCCAGAAATCGTGCAGCCCTAGAAGAGAGCTAGATTGCACAGGTCAAAGAGCAATGGTAGGGTTTTTGCTCGACTCACCCCAGCCAGAGATTTCTGGATGTTTTCTCGCGCTCTTGCGATGTCCTGAAGGATGCTGTTAGCTCCAGTGTCCTGAGACGAGAGACAGAGACAAACCTCAGTGTGTGTGTGTGCTGGTATAAAAACCTGTTTCTGCAGCTTTAAACAGTGAAATATTGCTAGCAACGGTGAGGGCATGGGTTCAGTTCCCTGGGACTGTGGGACTGTGTACACTGAATGCATATGTAAGCCTCTTTGGATAAAAGCATCTACCAAATGCATGAAATTAAATGTAATGCACATTTAGAATGAACCTCCTGATCTTTCAAAAATAGCATGTGGAACAGCAGTATTAGCACACATGCTGTAAATACTGATGCAATAATTCAAGTGATATATTTATTACTTGTTTGGGCTGCGTGGGTCCGTTCATCCGCTCATAAAATTGCCGCTCCGCTTCATCGTAACGTGGCTTATCAAACCAGATCCTCTCCTGAGCCAAACACTCCGCTGCAGTCATCCTGAAAAACACACAGGAGACCTGTAACAACCTCACTAAACAAACACCTTCAGTGAACTGATAAAGACTGGATGTGATTTGATCTATTTGGCTTTGATGAAAATGAATGGATGTTTCAGAATAAACTACGGTGCATAGCAGTGTTGGGGAGTGAATTTATATGCTAATGGTTATTATTATTATATTTAAATAAAGCTAAAACAAACATCAACAAACAAACTGTTAGTTGAAATAAAATGTACTTTTTTTAATTTAGTACTTTTAGTAATTTTATTTTAGTTTTTTGCCAAGGCAACATTTCTTTCATTAAGTTTAAATTGGTGTACTGAAATAAAAAATTAAATAACATAACAACTAAATAAAAAATAAAGATTAATAAAAACTATATGGACATATAAAAACCCCCCCAAAAATTAATAACAATTACAAAACAAAATTACTAATAATTTAAAATGAAAATCTAAAAAAAACAATTTTTTCTGCCAAAATAATGGTTTATCATTTTAAATTAATTGTTTATCATTAAAATTAATTATTATTATTATTATATTGTTTTCTTATTTTACAATTTTACAATGAAATAATACTTTTAATATTTTTATTTACCAAAAACATTATTATTTGCATTATTAATTTAATCATTCATTTTTATTTCAGATACTTGCTAAAACAACATTGCTCATTTTATTTTAGTTTCAAATGTGAAACCATTGAGCTTTTATTTTTATCTATTTTACATTTTTTTCATTTTAGTCATTTTGTTGTGTTTTTTTTGTTTTGTTTGTTTTTTTGGCTTTTTAATTGGTTTTATTTTTCTTCAATAAAACCAATTAAAAAGACAAAAAACAAAACAAAAAAACAACAACAAAATGACTAAAATGAAAATGAAAAATACATCAAAATAAAAGCTCAATGGTTTTAACATTTGAAAATGAAAATAAATAAATTCAAAATTAATAAAAACTATAGTAGTATCTCAGTGATACTAAAATAACACTGCTAAGTTACTCCCCAAAACTGGTGCATGGACATAATACAACAAATAATACGTATGTTAATGCAACCATGCAAAAATAAACAAACAACAAAAATGACATCAACCAAACAAATGAAGAAACCCAAATGATACAAAACTGAATTCAGACAAATGACTCTTCCAAGCCAACACAACGGACAAACACAGCAAGAATGAACGTGTGAAAAGCGACCAAATTAAAACTAAAAAGAACGGCATGAGAAAAATGCACGATGGCATGGTGCACAAAAGAAATAGAAAAGTTTGTTAATAGTTCACATGTGAATGCATTGGATGAGACTGATGGTTACCTGAGCGTAAAATGTAATTTTAAAGTGATATTTCACCAATTCTGTCATTTACTGAACTTTATGTCGTTCCAAACTCGCATGACTTTTCGCCATGAAACACGGCAATTCGTAGGAGGTTCAAGAAACAAAAGTAATGCAGGTTTGGAGCAACAGGACTGTTAAAATGACTTGATGGTGAACGAACTAACTAATTGACTACAATGTGCGAGGAAAGTGTATTTTCTCAAGTATCGAGCCATACTTCTGCTTCTGGCTAGAATGGTTTATAGATGTTTTGACGGATCTCGCCGCAGCTTCTTCATAGAAACGAGTCTCCGCCTCCACATAGCGACCGCGATCTAGCCACACCCTCTCGCTGTCGGCATGCAGGAAATAGCAGTGTGCCGCTCCCTGATTGGTGGTGATGTCGTCGTCGTTGGATTCTTGCTGATCGCAAACCACAGGCTTTTTTTGCGCGTTATTTCGCCGTTTGGAGTTGGACTCGTCGCCGCTGGTTTCAGAGCTTCTCGGTGGTGAGCTTCGGCCATACAGGTTCTGATAGAAAGTCACCTCGGCTTTATCAAAAAGAGGCTTCTGTAGCCACACCCCCATTGGAGGCGGCGGCAAGGAAGGGAGGCCGTTGATTGGTCTGGAAGCCGGTGTGGGCGGAGTCGGGGTTTGTGATTGGTACCCCTCGTCGCAGCTGGCAGGCTGCAGTTGGAGAGATCTCGGTTGGTTGGGAACACGGCCCACAAACTTGCTCTCAGCTTGGTCAAAGTTGGGTTTATTCACCCACACGGTTTGAACGACATGATGACAAGCCTCTTGCTCTCCATGCTGGCAGGTTTCTTGCTTGTTTCTTGCGGAGGAACTCGCAGGAGCGGTCGTGCCGTTTTGCTGCTGCAATAGCCGTACGTAGTAAAGACTCTCAGCTCTTTCGTATGCAACACGGTCGAACCACACCATCGAACACTCTGATCTCAAACCCTCCAGCGTCGCGCTGGACAAACATCCCTCGGCGTCTGCGGTGGTTCGGTCTGGCTGCCGTTCAGAAGAACTGGACTGATTCGAAGAAGAATTCCTATGGCTTCTGTTGCGCATTTTCTTGTGTCCAGAAATACAGAAGAGGATTGATAAATAAACGAAAAAGAGGAAAGGGAGAGTGACAGGGAACTAGAGAATTAGTCACACAGCAGTAGGATAACATTAAACATGAAGTGTGTAAACTGTTTAAACAATTATTTGTTTAAGCGCAAATTACGGCAAGTTAGCGATTTACATTGACGTGGCAACTTAAAGGGATATTTCACCCAAAAATGAAAATTCTGTCATCATTTACTCACCCTCAAGTATTTCCAAACCTGTATGAATTTTTTGTTCTGCCGAACACAAAGGAAGATATTTTGAAGAAAGTTTGTAACCAGGCTGTAAAAAAAATACTATGGAAGTCAATGGTGCCCCAGAACTGCTCTGTTTCCCACATTCTTCAGAATATCTTCCTTTGTGTTCAGCAGATCAAAGACATTCATACAGGTTTGGAAATACTTGAGAGTGAGTAGATGATGACAGAATTTTCATTTTTGGGTGAACTATCCCTTTAAAAGTGGCGGAAGATGCTGAAAAACAAAGTATATTTTAAAATGCAGTGCTGAAGACGGATTCATTACAAAAAAAAAAAACAGAAAAAAAATATATTGCTGCTTTTATGGATATAGACGATGAATTTAGACTTTTCAGAGAGCTTTTTAGCGTACTACATTCATAATCTAAAGAATACTGTTAGCATTTAACAAAAATCGAAATAGCTTAATAAAACGGGTATTTGTACTATTTCCGTCACCTAATAAAAATATTAAAAATGTAATTGAAGCTTTTTTTCACAATCCAGACTTTCTCCTCACATGCGCAAGTTATAAACTCGCAATTACAAATTTAGAACAATTTTGAA
This sequence comes from Tor tambroides, assembly GCA_021397915.2. Classification (NCBI taxonomy): domain Eukaryota; kingdom Metazoa; phylum Chordata; class Actinopteri; order Cypriniformes; family Cyprinidae; genus Tor; species Tor tambroides. Next base: position 2,639 of record JAFVLL020013075.1, on the reverse strand, counting down.
TTTTTTCTTCTGAATTAATTTTACATCTCGCAATTAATAACTTGCGACTGCAATGCTAATAAGTCTGAACTGTGAGATAAAAAGTTGCAATTACTTTTTTTTATTTTTATTCTGTGGTGTACATTGAGAAACCTGTTTGGAGACAATCATTATTCGACTTAATTGTTGTGCATTTTAGCTGTTCATTTACACGCCAATGGCGTTTTGTGGAGCTGAAATCACAAACCTTTGCAATATGGGAGCTTTCGAAACCTACATTGTTTTTGTCTCCATGTAAACGCAAATTTGTGAAAACGACAATGTCGCTTTGTAAAGAAACATCGCCAACTACTGGCCTGGTATACGTAATACAACGTTTTTAGTCATTTTTAAGGTGGATCCATGGGAACAGGGATCATTTTGACAATGTTGTCGTCTGTACGCAAAAGAAAAACTTTTGCATTTTTAATACATCGTTGCCATGTCAACGTACCCTCAGTTCAGTAAAAATTACACACTTCAGCTTTAAAGACAGACACAATCACACACAAAACATTCTATGGTTGCATTAGATTTAAACATGAAATACACTGCACTTTTCAATGACGTTGAACAGAAAACCAATCAAAAAAGCACAAACTGAAAGTGTGATGGAGAAAAGAAAGGACAGTCAAATTCAGAATAGACAAAACACACACACACAAATCCATGATGGGTCAAATAACACGAACATGTCCAAACTTGGTCCAAACTCACCTTCAGCAAACAAGAAAAGTGATCAAACAAACAGTATGTAGCTGAACGTTCTTCTCATCCAAACGAAGGCAAGCAATAAACCATAAAGTGCAATTAAGAAAAGTATTTGTTTATATTGAATCTCACAGAATGAGGACTTCACTCATCCATGCCCTCACAAAGAAGTACTGTGGTGAAAACATGGTACAGTGATGGTATCTGATACTATGGTTGTGAATGATTACCATAGTATATGTCCAAAAAATATGGTATTGTCATGGTGCCACAATAGTATTTCTCTGTTACTATTTTGTTAGTCTAACATGATTAAGGTCACTTAGCTTACATGATCATTTACCAATCAGGCTAATGTGACTGAAAATAATTCACTATTATGAGTATTAGTTTTAGAGTATTCACTTTTAGATGATAGTTTCTAGTTACCATGATTGTCAAGATCAGCAGATCTGAATGTGAAATAGGTGTATTTTAAAGCCTAATCACTCTTTTTTTTTGATTCAGAAAAAAAAACAGGCGTTATCTAGAGATCATAAAATCAATAAGTCGGTATAAATCTCCGGTTTACCACAAAATCATCCGATTAAACATGAGAAAGCGTCATTATTCATGATAATCTGGACTTCCTGCACATGGACGTGTCAGGCCCATCAAACAACACACTGATATTTATACAAATAAAACGTATTTTCATTATGACAGTGACTGTAACAAAAGCATGAGCTTTCTGTCATTTAACGATCACGTATTTATTATTCATATATTAATAAATAAACATACGAAAGGTGTCTAACCGGCTTTTGAGCACGATGAACACCCTGTAGATTTACAGCACAGTATTATTTATTCATTTAAACCAAGAAAAACAATAAATAAGCATGAGCGACCTCATTTTTCCACACAAATACTCACTTTAAGCGATTTAGTTAGCGTTGAATGAACCGTTGCTGCTCGCCGCGCTTTCATGGAACAGAAGGAGCGAGAGAGAACCGCGCGAACCATTCCCGCTCTCGCGCGGGGGAGATCACTGCCTCAAAACCGCCACAAAACCACCAAACATTACCCTGATGCGGCTTAAATGTATTTTAGTCAGTTTCGTTTTGTATACATATAGACATAACACACAACTGTGCCATAGAAGAGTGCTTTAAGTGATATTTTGTCATCATATTTTTTCAACATGGTACATCCTGTCACTGTTTCCCAGCGCGACTGCGTGTGTGACGTCATCAAATGATGGGAAAGGCCCATTTCTATTCTTTTGTGGAAACGAGAGTGAAATTACTATAGACGTTGCTGTTTTAATTCAAAATTAAACTGTAATTGTATTCGTATTTTTGTTTGTACAAAACATGTGTGAATTCATTTTGTAGCCATATTTTAATATTAATTTTTATATCCATATATATACAGTTTTACATTCACAAACATTTCTTTAAAACATTAGATCTGATGTTTTGTATACATATTATATAATACAAAATAAACACTCACACAAACATATTTATTTTAATTGTCTGTTTTATTTTTATTTATTTCTTTTTTTGCAAATTTGAGAGGTGAAAACCTTTTATGGAAACTACTGCTGCTGAAAATACTTTGAAAGATAGAAATATCTTATTCTGATAATGCTGATGCTGATGTCAATTTGCTCTGATTCTATTTTATGTGTTTAATTTTCATATGATGCATGTTTTCTTTTATGCTTTTTATATACTGTATTTTGTTGTACAGCACTTTGGTGCAACTCTGTTGCTTTTAAATGTGCTACAGAAATAAATTTTGACTTGACTTGATGAATTCTTCAAATGCAAACTTTATAGCTTTCATATATCCTTCATTTTTTTATTTTAGTACAGTTCAAATCAGAATCTTGAGAATCACTGTATTGAAACATCTAAAGGTTT
>JAFVLL020013074.1:0-32052 GCA_021397915.2 Tor tambroides | reverse complement strand
GCCAAATGATGATGAGCAAAGCTTGTCGCATCAAACAAAAAAGACTTGAGGCTATAAAGGTGCTTCAGCTAAGTACTGAGTTAAGGGTTTGAATATTTATACAACATACTTATTTCAGATTTTTTTATAAATTTACAAAGTTGTGACAGTTCTGTTTTTGCTTTGCCATTATGGTGTATGGAGTGTAGATTGATGTGGAATAAAAGTAATTTAATGCAGTTTAACATAAGGCTGCAACATAACAAAACGTGCAAAAAATGAAGTTTGAATACTTCTGCAAGGCACTGTGTGTGTGTATATATATATATGTATGTATATATGTATGTATATGTGTGTGTGTATTACATTAAATATTTACATTGAATGTTTTTTAGATCCATTTCTGTATTTGTTATTGTATGTATTTTCATTGAAAGGTGGGACTTCCTTTTCTAGTTCTCCATATAATAATAAACATAAAAACAATAAAATAAAGACAAAGATAAAAGACAAAGAAATAAAGACAAAGATCCTGTACATTTACCACACATATATACCTATTTCAATACAAATGATGGAAACTGTGTATGTATGTATGCATGTATAGCAGGCTTAGTTTAAATTCATATAAAATATACTGAGAAATGCACTGGTGGGAAGAAAAGAGGAGCAAAAACAATAGACTGTCAGTCAAACAGAGAAAGATGCCCTCTCTCTTTTTTCTCTTACGTTCTCGCTTTTCTTCATAGACAGGTGGTATCACCTAAGACCCCCCAACTCTGCCACTCGACACAAAGTCATCCATCACCTCAGCAACAGTGCCTGTCATTGCATGGGAAGCGAGGGACTGCTAGGGCAGATGGGAAGAGAGGCAGCTCAACTGGTCTTCCAGCATCAGGTGGTCTGGCAATGATAGAGAGACTGAAAGAGAAAGAGGGCATCTTCTTTTGACACCAAGAAGTTTAAAAATGAAAAGAAAAAAAAACTTTCTTTTTGACACAAAGACAGTAATGACAGGTGTGTCTGTGACCGGAGCTCCCAGCTGGAAACTCCAGAAAGAAATGTCCAAAGCCTCCTCAAAACGAATAGTTGAATATGACCCTTTTTGTGCAAAAACTCTGGCCCACAACATGGACATCCTGGAGATGAAGGGTCAGGGTCAGATGTGCTTCATGGGAAAGTTTTGACCATGTGTCACTGATGTTGGCTGTAAATGCATGGAAATGTTTCATTACAGGTCAGTGCCATCTTTCCTGCAAGGCAGCATTGCTGTATCAAAGCAAGTGACCTGAAGGAAAAACTTCAATTCCTTCAGAATTTCCTTTGACATACTGGAGACATTTAAAGAGAACGCTCATCAAGCTGTATTCAGCCATAAAGAATGCGTCCCACATCTTAACGACACACTGATGAAACAAAAGAGCGTATTCAGTACATGTCCGATTGCACTAAAACGCCATAAAGAGAGACAAGACATCCTTTGTTTAATCCTGTCAGCCATCAAATTGTCCAATCCATTGCTTAGCTAAATATAGAATAGAGGAGGGCAGTTATAACACTTCTAACTGCAGTGGATATTTCTAAGGGGAAGGTTTATCTTATTGAGTCTCTGTGTTGAAAGTTTCTGTATTGGCATATTCCTTTAAAGTCTTGGCTACAAAAAAAAAGCTATTGAACATTTTAGTGGACATATAATATAATATAATATAATATAATATAATAATGAAAAATGCAATCCCCTGTTGCTATCCCTTGATTTTTCTTTTGTGTAATATAAAATTTGCTCATTGATCATACATATATAGTTAATTAACTTCATAATCATAAAATTATGCAAGGAATAATTGATGACGGACTGTTGAATTAGAAATTAATGCATACCCAACATGGTGATGCGACCACAATTCAAAGAGGAACTACTTTAGCCATGCGTTTCACTGAAAATAATTGCATACCTTAGAACGTTCATCGACCAATCAGATTCAAGCATTCAACAGCCCTGTAGTATAAATATATATATAGTTAAGAGTGCAGTGAATTATGGCCCATTCTCAGTATATTGTTATCAGACTCTATCAGACTTATTAACTTTAATTTAATTGTCTTTTAAATTTGGGATTAAAAATCACTAATTGCACACTCCTCAGGCCAAAAAACAAAAAATCTTTTTTTTCAGTTTGTTTGTTTGTTTGTTTGTTTTAAGAACTTGAAACATTCAGCACCAACATGCTTCACATGAGTTAGTAAAAGAATGTTTTATTTGAAGCCTTTTTATGTGTAGATCAAACCACACCATTAAAGCCCAGCTCTTCTGACTCGTATGTTTCATCTCGGGTTTACACATCAACAAAGAGCTAATTAGCAGACGACAATCACGTCAGTCCTGTTGTCACCAGCTTAAATGACACTGGCAAACATTAGGGACAAGATTATATGGTTTAAACAAACACCACTTCTGTTATTATGATGACTTATGAATGTAATAGTTACATGCTCCCAAAAGCTACACCAAATGTCAGTTTGCTAACAGGACTGTCCTCTGGGACACTTCTTGATGATTATGGTTAAATTCCAGGTCCTCTGATAACCAGTAATGGATGTCTACTGCAAGTCTCTTATAAAAGAAATATAACCAAATATAAATATGTATTCTGTACTTCTTAAAAAATAGCAGAAAAGCTTTAAATATCGGTAAAGTAAAAAGAAATATTGAGAAAAATCAAGATTCAAGGCAACTTCAAGGTTTGTGATCCTAGGGCAACCCAGCTATTTTTTGGTGACACACAGTTCTGTTGCATTGTCTTGCTGCTGTTAGGAAAAGCTAGTTTTGACAGAAAGAGACATATAATGGAGATGGGGTGAAAGGAAAATACGAATGTGGCTTAATTGGGGTAATTTAGGTGAGTGTGTGAGAGAAGATGTGTGTTGTTTGCTTCTCTCCTTTCTGGATGGCCTCTTTTGATCGAACAGGCTGCTACTGATGCAGAAAGCGACCGAGTAACATTTGACTTCAGCCCCCTTTGAAGAAGAGATGGAGAGAGAGCAAAAAATAAGTACAAGAATAATGGTCAAAAGAAAAGGGTGGAACCTGTTGCCCTCAGTCAGCACAGAAGTGCATGCTGGGAAAATAAAGAGTGAAGTTTTCCTATTCACTCTTTATTTTCTGATTGTCACTTTTGAGCAAGGCTGTTTTCCACAGCACATGAAAGCATCACATAATTTTTCATCACTTTCACACATTTTTCATCAACTTTTTTTCATCACTTGTGTTATAAGGTTATGAGGTGCAGCAGAAAACCTTTTTGCAATAGAAACTTTTATAAAGCAACATAAAATGTTTTGCGTTTCGTTTTCCTTTTTGTAAGACTGCTCCCGCTGGTATGTGCATGCAATGCATGTTCGGTCTTTCATTTGCGCTATCTGAATTTATCTGGATTTAGTTTCAATTTTAGTCTATCTCCGCGCTTGATCTGACTCTAATTTCAAGTGATCATTAAATTTAGACAATATTCTTAATTAAAAACTGATCACAGATATCGATTGTACATTAGGGCAAGTCGTGGCCTAATGGTTAGAGAGTTGGACTCGTAATCCAAAGGTCACGGGTTCGAGGCCGGCAGGGATTGTAGGTAGGGGGAGTGAATAACTAGTGCTCTCTCCACCCTCAATACCATGACTGTGGTGCCCTTGAGCAAGGCACTGAACCCCCAACTGCTCCCTGGGTGCCGCAACATGGCTGCCCACTGTTCCAGGTGTGCATTCACTTAGGATGGGTTAAATGCAGAGCACAAATTCTGAGTATGGGTCACCATACTTAGCCACACACCACTTCCCTTCCCTTAAGTTAGATATTTGATTATTCCGGAAATCCCATACTTTCATTTCTACGTTTATTAGGGACCAGGTATCGCACAGGAATTAACACTTTGGCCGATAGTGCATCCATGGACACAAACTCGTCAGTTCTGAACATACTCAGAGGGTGCAGAGCGGATATAATATCTTTAACTGAGCTGCGCCTGCATACTCATAACAAAAAGTATATTTTTCCTATACCCACGAGAGCTACACCGTGTTAAGTCAGCGACAGTCAGAAATCCAAAGTCTCCTTCATGGTGCCCCCACGGTTCATCCATTAGTGCTTTGGTGTGACTTGTCCTGAACGCAGTTTTGCGGAAATACCACTACACATTAATCTACTTGAAAAAAAAAGATTTCAGAAGAGATCAGAATAAACCAAATATAACAATTATTAGTCAGGTAAAGTTGCATCATGCCAATTATATAACCAAATAATTAGAACCCAATTTAGAAAGGATAATGCAATTGTGAATCACATTGTAGCCGCGTGGCAACCCTGCTCCTGTACATAGATACTGTGACTATATGGGAAATAGCCAAGTAATCTACACAGGAGACAATCAAATTTAACATAGTCACACATGTAACAGTTATCCTAATTTAACACAAGACACACGGTCTAAAATGCATAGCATCAACAACCTTTTACCTAAATATTTCAAAGAACACTTACAGCAAAGTAATCATGTGTTTTAAAGAATAAACTTAACTTTAGCTACTGTGGCATGTGCTTACAAACAACTATACAGTGTTTCCTATGGGCACAATGTGTTTAGCACAGTTACACATTTGAATAAAAACGAAATGCATACCTGACTTTTAGAAAATACATAGTATGGAGTGTAAAAGCACACACCACACTACGGGCTTATTCTGGCTACAGAATCACAATGACTGATTTGCAACTTTACCTTAAATACTCCCAGAACAAAAGCAGAAGAAATATTTAGATCAGTTGTAAAAACATAAAAGACCTTTTGGTGTTTTTGGTTCTAGTGCTCCAGGGTCACACCTGGATGAAGATGGATAAACATTCCCGCAGACCCTAAAGGGGGACACACCCCCTCCTCAGTAGAACGCAATTCTACAAAAGTTTTCAATTTTTCTCATAATATAAATGACTGCTGTGAAATTGAGACCAGTTTACCAATCGCACAGAGACCTTTAAAATGATACCAAACATGAAAGGGAAAAACAATATTCACAAGATATAACACTTGTGGCATATGGATATTCTTAATGAACTTTGAGTGTAACCTTTTGGGGGGAAAAGGGAGAGGCAGAGATGGCAGGGGAGAAAGGTCATAAATGGCAAGGAGATCGGTGCTGTTTGTTGTCTTTGGAGATCTCTTCTCCAGATTAGTTTTATGGCTTTATTGCATGGCATCTGTCTTTGCGAGAGTTCCTGAGTTTTGGCCTAAGAATTAATTTTAGAAGGAAATAAATTCACTCCTTACATTTTCATATAGATTATCAGTTGTAGCCTATGTAAATGTGACGTGCCTCCTCGAGTAAGTTCTAGCTAATGACAATCAAGTGTGTAATAAATTCAATGGCACACTACCGATTGACGTTTTATACTTTGTACTAGCCATCATTATACAACATATTTGATGTACATCACTGCTACATTTATGCCCTGTTTATGCATGCACTGAGAAACAGGTCTAATGTTTTGAGAAGTTGAGAGGAAACTACATCATAGACTGATGCTGCAGTGGAGTGTGCCAGAAACCAATGAAGGAACCCCATTAAGACCTAATACCCAAGTTGGTAACCAAACCTAACTGAGCAGAAATGCCTGCGTGGGATCAGTGAAGAACGAATTATAGGAATGTACCATAATATGTAAAGTAGAAGAATGTTCTACTTTACATATTATATCTGTGGATGATGCAGTCAATATGGGACTGCACTTCATCCTGCAGCATCTGGACAGACCAGGGACTTATGTGAGGATCCTGTTTGTAGACTTCAGTTCTGCTTTTAACACCATCATCACGGACATCCTTCAGAATAAACTGACACAGCTCTCCATGCCCACCTCCGTCTGTCAGTGGATCAACAGCTTCCTGACAGACAGACAGCAGTTAGTAAAGCTTGGTAAATTCACATCCAACACCCGCACCATCAGCACTGGAGCTCCTCAGGGCTGCGTTCTCTCCCCACTGCTCTTCTCCCTCTACACCAACGACTGCACATCTAAAGACCCCTCTGTCAAGCTCCTGAAGTTTGCAGACGACACCACACTGATCGGCCTCATTCAGGATGGTGACGAGTCTGCTTACAGACAGGAGGTTAAGGAGCTGGCTGTATGGTGCAGTCTTAACAACCTGGAGCTGAACACGCTCAAAACTGTGGAGATGATCGTGGACTTCAGGAGAAACCCCCCTGCTCTCCCCCCACTCACCATCATGAACAGCACTGTGACTGCAGTGGAGTCATTCAGATTCCTGGGCACCACCATCTCTCAGGACCTGAAGTGGGACAATCACATTGACTCTGCTGGGCCTTTCTCACAATAGAAGTTGTACTTCCTTCGCCAGCTGAGTAAGTTCAACCTGCCACAGGAGCTGCTGAAACAGTTCTACTCTGCCATCATTGAATCCGTCCTCTACACTTCAATAACCGTCTGGTTCAGCTCAGCTACCAAATCTGCCCTCAGAAGACTACGGAGGGTAGTCCGGACTGCTGAGCAAATCATTGGTACAACCCTCCCTACTCTCCAAGAACTGTACTCATCCAGAGTGAGCAAAAGGGCTGGCAAAATCACTCTGGACCCCTCACATCCAGCAAACTCCCTCTTTGAACTGTTACCGTCTGGTCGACGCTACAGAGCTCTGAGCACCAGAACGACCAGACATAGGAACAATTTCTTCCCTCAGGCAATCCATCTCATGAACACTTGACAATAAAACGCGGAACACACAACTCTATTATTTATTCACCACACTTACTTACTTTTTTATTTATCTAATTTTTTCATTTCAAATTTGCACATATCAGACCTGTACACACATAATTGTCTATATTATATATTGTGTTTTTGCTGTTTTGTACAGCTGCCCTGTTGGATATTATTCTTTTATTATCTGTGTCCTGTCCTGTTGCTGTCTCTCTGTTGCACTGTGGAGCTTCTGTCACTATAACAAATTCCTCGTATGTGTAAACATACTTGGCCAATAAAGCTCATTCTGATTCTGATTCTGATTCTGATGTTGTGTTATGTAGTATTTCCTGCGCCCCTTTCATGTATGCTGCCAGTGCTTTAATTAGCACCATGGCAAAATAAATCATATTTTACCAGAGTTGTCAATGATAGTGCAGTCTGCATTGAAAGGGATGTAATCAAATGACTATGTATTGCAGAATAATAGCAGTAAGCACCACCTTATTGAGTTGTTCTCAATACAGACTAGAGCCAAAAACAAACACAACACAAACAGTGTAGTCTCATTTTTGAACTAGGAGTGTGTTCACACTTGGCAGGTTTGGTTCATTTTAATGAAACTGGTGCAATTGCTATTAGTGTGGTTCATTTAAATGTAGCCTAAGTGTGAACGCTGCCATCTAAACATTTGTGCACACCAAACAAGCAAACCTAGACCGGGGTCTCAGTCTGCTTCCAAACAAACTCTGAAAAATGAATGCAACATGAACCAAAAATCTTCTCTTTTCGTCATAGGAGCTATGATGCCCTTTACAGTTCAGTACAGGCATCAGAACTGCAATCTCCTAGCAGCAGTTGTTCGTTTGTGTGTGCAATGGAGAAATTCTTCACGCTACTTTAACTCCTTTACACATTTCGTAAGCTATTTTGAATGTTCAGTATGTTTTGTCACAATATACATCATAAAAGCTGTCCAATCAGGTTGTGACCATATATTTGTGACTTTTGTTTTGTATCTTTAAATTTGAACAACACTAAGTGAACCAGGACAAAATGTATCATTTTCTTTTTTGGTCAAGACCAAAAGAACCAAGAGAACTGAACTATGTGAACACACCATAAATTACTCTTGACTTGGTTCTTTTTTAATGAATCTACAATATATACCATGACCAAATTCACTGTACTATTTAATGAATCATAAACACAGTGAGACTAATATTCTGATTCATAAACAAATGACCTTTATGAACATATTTGTTTTAGTGATTCAAAAGCATATAGCGAGACTTGTGTAATCTGCATCATGAACAAATGGCTTAGTTCTTTTAATTAAATTTAAATGAAATGACTTGGTTCTTTTAAAGAAAAATCAGTCTGATGAATTATTTACTAAACTGAATTCCCCAGAGTGGTTATGAATCAACATCTGACTCACTGAACTTCGTTATCATTATTTTCAGTGTCCTTGTATATAGCAAAAATATACAGTATATACAGCAGGAGTTCTCAATTCTGGCCTTCGGAGTCCACTTTCCTGCAGAGTTTAGCTCCAGCCTTGATCAAACGCATCTGCCTGTAACTTTCTAGTGATCCCAAAGACCTTTATTAGCTTGTTCAGGTTTGTTTGATTAGGCTGGAGCTAAACTCTGCAGGAAATAAACCTCGAGGGCCAGAGTTGAGAACCCCAGATATACAGGGATGTCCGTGTATACAAAATAAATACATAATACAGCAAGAACATTGAACTGATGTATGCAACAGAATCTGGGTTTTTTTCCCCAAGACTTGTTAATTCAGGATAACAAGCAGGTATTAACAGTCTCATGATGGCAAGTGCTCTCATAGCACAGTGCTTAATTCAAATAGTTTATCTCTCAAGATTTGAAATGGTAATGTAGCAAATTATGGCCGTAATTTTGCTGAAATCGTCATTTTTCTGTGTAGAGCTTGAATACTCTGTGAATTTTTTGCTATATTATAATGGAACAATTTGAGTCATTAGTTGAATAATGGAGGATTTTTTTCTTTTCAGTTCAATGTGGAGGCAGCTACCACCTCTCTGCCTGTCTACTATTTCTCATTCTTGATTCCCTGTATTTTTTCACCCTTTTCTTGTCTTGTTTTCATGTTTTTCTCTTTGTTCTGTAAAAGATGTGCTATAAAAGGAATTAATTTGCAAAATGACTGTCTCATAAAAGTGTCCTGCAGCACGTTTTGCCTGCAGCGGAAACCATTTTGACAGACTAAGTCAATTCTGAATGAAATGGTTCATGGAATCACTGCAAGACAACATCACAGGGGTAATTGAATAGCATTGTTTTTGTTCAAGGTTAATATCATGCATAATTAAAATTCCAATTATCTGGCTGGGGGGTTATTCTGAGCTATCTCATGAATATCAAACCATACAGACAGCATACAGTGTTTGTGCACTTATAAGAAAGATCGACCCACGGTCGGTTTGGTCTCCATTAAAAGGTCAAGGTGTTCTGAACGTATCTATAGCTCTGAGAAAAAAGGCAGAGGACAGGTGTGAAGGTCTATAGAGAGAAAGGAGAGATGGAATGTGTCATGTTGTGTGTTGGCTCTTAGACCGATAACTGTAATGAACTGACCTTTGCATTCAGTCTTTTAAGTTCATGAACTGAACTGATGTGAGGACTACATTCAGACGGTGGTAATTTAGTCTGCCTTTAAGGCTGTCTCTGTCTGTCTCAGCCTCCCAGTTCTGTCTGGATACTTTTTATTTTTTTGTGAAGTGCGTGGTTAGAGCTGGGTTTCAATACAGATTTCTTGTTTCACATGCTCTTGATTTGATTTGATTCTAAATTTGCATTTGATTTGTAAGCAAAATGTCAATTTTCCTCACATATGTGACCCTGGAGCACAAAACCAGTCTTATATTTGTATATTTGTAGCAGTAGCCAAAAATACATTGTATGGGTCAAAATCATCGGTTTTTCTTTTATGCCAAAAATCATTAGGATATTAAGTAAAAGTCATGTTCCATGAAGATATTTTTGTAAATCTCCTACCGTAAATATATCAAAACTTAAATTTTGATTAGCAATATGCATTGCTAAGAACTTCATTTGTACAACGTTAAAGGCAATTTTCTCAATATTTAGATTTTTTTGCATCCTTAGATTCCAGATTTTCAAATAGTTGTATCTTGGCCAAATATTGTCATATCCTAACAAACCATACATCATCTGAAAGCTGAATAAATAGGCTTTTCATTGATGTAGAAATCTCAATTTCAAAAAATTCAACCCTATGATTGGTTTTGTGGTCCAGGGTCACATATAGTATCAAAGTCTCTCTTGTCAGATGCAGCAAATTTTACAGGTCAATGTTTCAGACCTATACGAATCAGTAACTCACCTGTTTGGACTGTTCATTAAACAAACCAACTCATAAAGGTCGTTCATTTCAGGCCTTCACATTGATCATACTGTATATTTTTGACATCCGTTTCTGAAACCAGTTTGTGTGTTTTTGATTCACTAACAAGAATCGAGTCATTTGTTTGTGATTTGAACTTCCCTATGGCCTGTTACATGAAGCTAGTTGAATAAGCCAGTTGAGTTTCCGAATAAGTTTAGAGCTGACAAAAACAAACAAATCCGAAGAGGTTTAGATCAGGTTCAGTGGTTTTATGATTAACTCTGGAGCGTGTGCACCTGAAAGTCAGGCATCTGCAGTGAACAGCCAATCACATTGTCAAACGTCAGTTTGATTCAGTTCTTGTGAGAGAGTCTCTGCTGAAGATTAAGAGATTGTTGTGAAAAATATCATGAATTTAATTTCACGCATTTGTAAGGAAGGAAAACTGCTACTTCATTGTTTGAGAAGGCAGCTGAAAGAAAATATCTGACTATATCAATGCACTGAATTTATTTCATAATTTATGTTGGTTCACAAAGAGCATAAAAGAAAACGTTAGTTTAGCTAATTCAAAATGCTTTGTACAGATATGTATATGTATGTTCACAAATTTTCAAAATATAATATAATTACTAATATGTACTGCTTTAAGGGTATAAAATTCATTTCAAATAAATACATTAAATAATTTGCAGGAAAAGCTGTTTCTAAAATGATGAACTGCTTTACGATTCAACAGGAGCAGCGCTGCTTAAACTCAGGGCATGAAACATTGATACAGGAAACGTCTTGGTACATTACATTACGCAGCACCTGATAATTGGCGTAAAGATTCACAGTGGGATCTTAATAATCAATACCAGAGTCCTTTAAATTCAACAGAGTATTCAACAATCCATGTCTCGCATTTATGGTGATCTCTTTATGGTGAAATGATTTACAGGTGTGCAAGAGAGAGACAGAAGGGGAAGAGACATAAAAAGAAGCAGGGAGTAATTGGGAGCCACTTAAACACAGTAGAAGCTGATGATGAAAGCAAATCTAGACTGACAAGCCCATGCCTGGTTCAGAGTACCAAATACTCTGAGCACACAATAGAATCCTGATTGAGACAGAGAGAGAGGGAGCGAGAAGCAGATGAAAAGATGGAAAGAACCAGAAAAAGAGCGTGTGACAGAAAGAGAGCAGTGTGTTTAGGAGAGAGGGGGCCAGTGAAGTGGCAGAGTGAAGCTGTAATTAAGTGAGCAGTTCCTGCAGTAGGAAAATGCTAATTCCTCTCTCGCTGTTGCTGCTGATTAGTCATCTAAAGCAGCTCCTGAAGAGAGGACTAAAGTCTTCAGCATTTGTCTGTATCTACTTTAATATGAAAGTGTGGGAGGAAAATTGTATGTATGTGTACACGTGTTTGTAAAAATAGCATTGCTCATTATAAAAAATAATTATGTTTGTGTATCTGGACTTTTTAAGGAAAGTAATTGTAAAAAGTGTATTACTTTGCTTTGTCTCATGTTAATTGACTGAGACAAGTGCATCATACTTTTAAATTCATATAGGCAGAGGCGCACGTGCCCCCCCAGATTTTTGAGCCAAGTGGATTTTGAATGCAGCTTAAAAGACAAAAAAATAGCCGAATAACATTTTCTATATTTGATACAATCACACCAGCGTGATTAAATCGTTAAGCGCGTCATATCATCAGCTGCTAAATTCAAATCTGCGTTCGCTGGCTGGCGCTGAGCCAGAGACAGCGCTGCATTATAATCAATCACACACGATGCTGTTGAGCTTATGAATGCAGTGGCCAATCAGAGGTGTTCAGATGAGTCATCGCTAAAATACCGGTGTTTTCTTCACTCGCTCGCTGACTGAATACCTCTTTCTGGCGAATTCTCTCGTTAGAAACAATAAAGTGCAAATGTGTGTCTGAATCTGTTAGAAGGATATTCATTTCACAGTGTAAATAGCTTCAGTGATTTTAATGGGAGTTTTTGAGAGTGCTTGAACTCTAGACTGTCAGTGAAAATGTTCTTTGATAATGTAAATGTTCTTTGCTCTCTTTCTGTACAATGAAAGTGTTATGATTAGTAGCCTAACTTACAATGTTTTTTATTCATATTAACCTTCAGTGTTAATTCACATTAAAGTCAGTCGTCTTAAAACTATGTTATGGCATGACCCCCATATCTGTTATTTAAGTAAACAGACAGGTTTTTATACATAGTTAATAGATTACATTATTAGGCTACTTTGACCATCGCCCACTATAGATCAACATAATCTATAAAGGTGAGAATCGAGATATTTCATGATATAGTTAATGCGTCTGGGAATGTTTCGAATAAAAAGGAAAATAAATAAATAAATAAAACATAAGAACATAAGTGTTCTCAATTAAACTTAACAGTTGTTCTCAATTAAATTGATCTAAAGTATTTTTAATCAATAAATTATTATTAATATATTTAAAAATATGAGCTAAAATGCTAATAAAAAACTGACATCAGATTTCCCCAATAACTATTGTTTTTTAATGAAGAACATACAGTATTACATTGTCATCAATTTATAATTTTTTCATTTTGATATTTAATAAAACAGTTTGAAACCAAGCAGCTTCTTCAAAATTACATCAGAAATACTGGAATATCTTCAGCAAACCTTACAATGTGACCCAAACACATCTTAAACTCAGTGTGAATTCCCGTTTGCAATTTATTTTACTTCCTTAATGTGACTATTTTTTGAGTTAAACAGGATGAAGAGCAAGTTATTAGATTTTGATTGCAAAGGCAATTGTTTTTATTTGGAATAACATGCACTAATGAGTCGTTCAAATAGAACCGGGGAATGCATTAAGAACGTAAATAGGGTCTATTTTGATTGCATGTTGATTTTTAATATACTCTTATATTTTCCTGCCATGAGCAAGAGAGAGGTTGTCAATTGTATTTGTCTGTAAAGAAATGAATTACTAAAGACTACTTAATTGCTGTATATATTGAAATAAAGAGGGTAATTTAATAACTGTTAGTTTGGCAGTGATTTTCAATTTAGAACACATTTTTATCTAATACTGAATTCAGTATTTGAGTACACCAGTATCATATGCTTTTATGTGTATTTGAATACTCTGCATCAAATGCTTTTATATAATTCTGTAGTCACAAATCATATTCTCTCAGTGGCATTTATTTTGAAGAAGACAGTGTTTACCTGATATTTTATATACCTCTTTGGTGAATCTCTCTGTTGGCCTGGCAACCTATTTACATGGTAGCGGGGGTCTACCCTCCTCTCTGGTACCATCTGGCTTAGAACAGAGGTAGAGCTGGCGTAACCCTGTTGACCCATGTAAACACACACGCATGAAAACACACATACACGTGTACACAAGTGTGTACACTGATCCACCCACACCCACCAGCAGGTAGGAACAGTGCTGGGCCATCTGCTTTTCCCTCCATCCAGCAAATCTCCAAAGATCCCTTCCTCTCTATCTCTCTTCCTCCCTCTCATTCCATTTTAATTCTATTTTCATACTAGTTACACCAACAAATTCCCAGAGCTACACAAATGAAATCTAAATTAGATGTATTTTTAGTATCTATGAATCCATGTTTCCCTCAGAATCATGTATCTTGTCATACGACTGAGAATTTGATCATCATTGACCACTTTTGTCAACACTTAATGAAAAACCTCATGGGATCAGTGTGTTATAAAGCATCTCCAGTTGTTGAGTAGGAGATTTCATTTCTGTAATGTTTTTGTTTCTTTCTTTCTTTCTTTCTTTTTATCTAATGAGTGGTGGTACAGTGCTAAAATGTAATTTTTATTAATGTTTTGTTTTCATTGTGGTCACAACCAGAGGTACTGGAGAAGGCATCAACGACATTATTTCCCACACACAGCATTGAGACACATTTCCTCTGTTTATCTTTTCGACTGGAATCACAAAACAAAATACAAACAACAGCATCCATAAAGATTTCCTGTTATGCATCAATTGACAATTGCAGTTTTCACAAAAATATAATATGGTAGATTAGAACCCAAAAATACCCTCATATACAAGGTAAAAGTGTTTCCTCTAGGCCAATAAAAGTTATTATTGACATATTATTGCATCCATTCATCCATCCACTGACCTACAAAATCTGAGGGCTGACAGTATCGATGAAGTTATCAAATAAAATGTCAGAAGTTTAAGTGAGCACTTGGATTGATAAATAAGGATTTTAAATGGCTGTGTAATGAGAAATTAGTTTTATGTTGAATAAAATAACCACTAAATGTGCTGTTGAAATTGTTTAAATGATTTTGCACTTTTTTTTTCTTTTTTTTTTCTTTATATTTTTTATATTTCAGGGGTTTTTTTTCGTTTAGAGTTTTTTTGTTGTTGTTGTTGTTTTTTTGGTCTATAATTTCTTGGACAATGGAGACTTGGAGCTGAAATGCCTTTGGCACACAAGCACAACAGCGTCATGAGAAAATACTTTACTCAAAAGACGTGGTCTCTGGATCGATGCATCCCCTTGTGAAAAAGAAGTGCGCTTAATTGAAATAAATGTGCACTTGTAGTGTTTATTTTGAAAAACTGTACTTACAGATAATGTATTAAATAAAAGGCCACTTAAGTGAACTTAGTGTACACTTTCAATGTTTCTTACCTTTAAATATACTTTTAAAAAGTGCGCTTTGTTACAATGTCATATTAAAATGTCTCCTCTATTACAATTCAAATCATTGTTTTAGTTATCTTTTGCAACCTGGTCTCATGACGAAATAGATGCAAAATCCATTCCGCCATGTACTTTTTGTGACACATTCAATGTGAAATGTCGTTTTTTTTCCCCCCGGAACAGATGAACGTACATATGGTACGTTTTATGTGACGTTGGTTTTGTACGTGTCACCGCAGTTCTGACTTGAAACGTCCATTGAGTGGCATTATAAGTCTAATGCTCCTAGACGTTTTAAAATAACGTACCATCTGCACTACACCTAAACCTACCTGATAGTATGAACAAAAGCGAATGTTGTGTAAAAATGCAATCGCAAGCATGCTGTTTTAGCTTATTTTTCGATCTCTCGTCTTTCAGCTCTTTCATTGTGATTCACGTTTTTGACGAGATTCATACCCAAGGATTCTGCATCCTAAATCCAATTCCATGCCGGCTGAGCTACCGAGCAAGTTTGTTCCATCTGGAAAGTGAAACATATGGAGCTGTAATCATAACTGTGTACGAAAATGGTTAAAAGTGCTTGCTGTTTTACTGCCTCTAGTGTTAATTTCTTTTGGAATCTGCAATGATATATTTTGTGTCTTGCGAAAAAGTTCCCAGAGATACGTTTTCGTCATGAGACCAGGTACATCTTTTGTCTTGTAGTTTTCACTGTAGTGTGAAAAAAATCTAATTGCGTTTAATATCGATTTAAACTATAATACATTTTCATTTAATTGTAAATAACATGCAATTAAATGTCCAGAACATCGCATTCAGTTTACACTTAAGTATAACATTTACATACTCTTTTTAGAAGTATATTAAAGTGTACTTCTTTTTCACAAGAGTCACTTAGACTATTTATGAAATATTTATGAGCATAACCCAAATAATATTAAAACTTTTGCCTTTTTGAGACATCATAATGAGCACATCTGTAACTCCCAACATATGTGTACTTCACTCTAACATCCCAGCACACATTTCTAAAAAAAGTGACGCCCATGTTCTGCCTCCAATAGCAATGTAGTGCTCCTTTTCTTTCACTTTCATCTCTCCATCCATTCAGTTCTTCTGTCTGTGGCGTGAGCCCTGCAGCTGAGGCCTGCACTTCAGTGAATTCTCGTAATTGAGTTTTAAGTAATTATAGAGGAGCTAATGCATCTTAAACGCCTTTAAATTAGGAATAACGATTATTTACACTCACTTTACATAGGCTGGTGGCAAGAGCAGTTCAGATGCCTATATACACTATATTGCCAAAAGTATTGGGTCGCCCCCTTCTAATGAACAGGTTTGACTACTTTAATAATTTCTATGAGTACAAATCTTAATGTTAAAGCATATAATGATATTCTAGGAAATTGTTTAACACCTCTGGTGTGACTGTAAATGCAGACCTTGAGCCAAAAACTCATCACCAAACACCAATGACTTGTACATACACTATATAGACAAAAGTATTGGGACACCCCCTTCTTTAGAACAGAAAAATGCACTTCCAAATCTGTGGCAACAACGATGGGAACATGATTCATGTATTTAAAAATTGTATTTCCATCTCTTTTGCAACAGTTTTGGAAGTGTCTAAAATGACTGTACCCATATGTACAAGTCATTGGAGTTTGTTGATGAGTTTTTGGCTCAAGCTCTGCATTTACAGTCACACCAGAGGTGTTCAACTGGGATTAGGACTTGGTTTTATGCAGACAAGTCAAGTTCTTCCACACTGACTGAATCAATAATTTCCTTTTTGAACCTTGCCTTATACACAGAGGCATTGTCAGAATAGAATAGAATAGAATAGAATAGAATAGAAAAGGGTCCTGTCCAAACTGTTGCTATAATATTAAAAGCACACAATTCCCTAGAATATCATTATATGCTTAAACATTAAGATTTGTACTCATAGAAATGACTAAAGTAGTCAAACCTGTTCATTAGAAGGGGGCGAGCCAGTACTTTTGGCAATATAGTGTATGTTTGCGGTTCTACGTGTGTTTGTGTGAGCCCATCCATTTTGATTCTTTTTTTTTTTTTTATCAAGTGGGTTAGTTGGTGTAAAGTTTCCCATCTGCAAAGAAAACAGCAGAATGGGGTGGAAAAAGATGGTAAACTTTCTGTTGCCCTTTGTAAACACCAGGAATCAGATGGAAGACCCTCTGAGGAACATCGAGGAACACTTAAGAAAACTGCAAAAACTGTAACAGGGAACAGCCTAGAGAAACGTAAGAGGATATTTGACGTCGTTCCAAGTAAAACCACCATTTGGAATCACTCAGAAACGTACAAATCTTGGACAAAGACAGCAAGCTCCTTTAATCTGCAACGTTATACCTCTAGAAATAGAAAACAGAACCCTTGAGTCTCTAGATCCCCTGGCCTCCACCCTGGAAGCTTCAGTCTTAAGCCTTGCACATCCCAGAGGAATCGTTCTTTCCTTACACCTTTTCCTTTTTTCTTTTCTTTTCTAAATTAATGGAGTTTGTTCTGTGTTTCTTTGCATGCATAATTCTCCCTGAACAAATACTTCAAAACCTTTCCAAAATTGTTCTTTTTACATTGACTTTCTACTGTAAAATACTTTCTTTTACTCCAAAAGAACTGTTTTCTCAGAGGCCTGATGTCCTGTGGTGCACTGCGCTCAGCCGAATGTAGTTTTAAAAGCATTTTATAGTGTTAGAGACAGAAACTGGTTCAGATGGAATATATTTTCCTTGAATTCATCTGGAGAGTCAGCATGTTCTCTATCAGGCATTGGCAGCCTCTGCATGCTTACTGTCAGCCAGCATCATCAATACATCTTTGTCCTCAGGTTCTTCTGTTGAGCTTATTTTTGTGGTGTTGATCTGGTTCATGACTTTTTAATCTTTAATATTGCCGCCTTTGTTTTCTTAAACAGTGTGCACATGCTCCCATGTCAGTGTGTGTGTGTATCTTTTCCCTTGTTAAGGTGATTCAGTGTGTTGCTAAGGGATCTCTGAGCCCTCAGCTCTGTCTACAAAGCTTTTCAATTAGCCCTTAATTGCCTAATTACCTCTGGGCATCAATGAGCAATGGAGAGAAAGAGAAAAAAGGGGAAGAGGGAAGATGAGCGATCTAAAATAAAATTCAGTGTTTCAGTGGAGAGGTCAAGGTTTGCCTGGTTAGCGTGGTCCAGTTAGCCCCTGTTGGTAGATAATGTAATTACACCATCCGAATGCAACACCAGTCCTCTATTAAATTGCATTAAAATGCAGCAGTGCATTATTATTATTGCACTGTCCAGATACACAAAGCATCTTTCTCCATTAACTGAAATTAAGTAGCTGTGCATTCCAATCCTTCCTTCCTTCCCTCCCTCCCTCAATATAAATAACACATTTTATATCATCCTGATGCAAAAGCAGTTGTCTTAATTAACTGACATTAAAAAGTTTCTGTGTGTTGCATAATTTATTATATTTATTATTATTATTATTATTATTATTATTAATAATAATCATCATTTGAATACTTCATTTTTCATGTTTTCATTCTTTTCTTTTTTGCAAGAATAACACATATTATAATGTCCAGATGTAAAAAGCATTTTTCTCATTTTGATGAGAAATTCTGATCATTTATTATTATTATTATTATTATTATTATTTATTGATTGATTTATTCTTTGATTCATTGATTCTATCCTGAAATATCTCTATATATATTTGATCAGTTTTTCATTCTTTCTTTCTTTCTTTCTGCTATAATATAATTTGCTATATATAACACATTATATTATAGCAACACCATCCAGGTACAAAAAGCATATTTTTCATTAAGTGAAATTCAAAAGTTTTATTTTATTTTATTTTATCAATTCAAGCAATATAAGAGCCACAGTGCCAGCCAAGCAACATTTATTGGGATGAATGGTAATGCTAACGGCTTTCTCCATGTATTGTAGACCACATTGGTTTTAGTTCCTTGAAAATACTCAGAGTTCATAAGTTCTAGTGGTGGCAGCATAACAGGGAAATGCCACATGATACATGTGGAGCTTCAGACTCAATCTATTTTCCACTTTTCTCTCTGCCTCTCTCTGTCTCTCTCCCTTTCTCTCCTTCTGATCTCTCCAGAAATGTAACTCTCTCTCTCTCTCTCTCTCTCTCTCTCTCTCTCTCTCTCTCTCTCTCTCTCTCTCGTGATCCCCTCCCCCCAATCTCTCTCTTTCTCTCTCTCTATCTCTCTCTGGAGGGCTCTGAGGGAAGCAGTGAAGCACCATTGCGAGCTCCTGTCTGTCACAATCACACATGTTTCCCATTAATGTGACAAACACAGTTGACATCCAATTTCCCCCATGCGCGCCAGCTTCCCACAAAATGGATGATGAGACTGCAAAACCCCCGTTCATGATAAACAGCGGCGTTCCTCTGCCTCAGGGGAGGAATCCACACAAGCAGTGCCATCAAACACATGAATGGCATCTCATCTCATACTAAGTGAACGACCAGGGCAGGTGTGAGGGGAGGAAAAATGAACGGAGATGCGCAGTAGCAGTTGTTATTTGCGTGGAGCGGATGTGTCTAGCAGCAGAGGCAGAAGTCGACACAGACACTGCGGCGTGCGGGGCTCTGACAGGCCGTTTAACTGTGCCATCATGACCTCTTGTTACTCCTGTAACAAACAATAGTCCTCAAACTCACTGAACAAATGTCGACTGTGTCAGAAGAACTACCGGTGAAACTCTTTTGGCATTCTGGGATGCCACTGTCAATCTGTACAGCCTCTCCTGTGTCATTATGACGTCATGACCCGCACAGCCTCAGCCAAACCAGGAGGCCTGACAGAAAGACGCGTGTCATTTGCTGCCTGCTGCTGGCACCTAGTGGTGGATTTTTGGCAGCAGTTGTCACTTCAGGATTGACGATCAATGACAGCAGAAATGCAGCACAGTGCCTATGATTATTCATTAGAATGGCAGCCGTTAAAAGACAACAACAGGCCTTATGAACGAACTGCTGAGCTGCGCACAAAGTGAATGCGTGGAATACGATTACTTTGTTATCTCTCCCAGTGGGAAATCAAACATTTACTTTGAACA
This sequence comes from Tor tambroides, assembly GCA_021397915.2. Taxonomy (NCBI): domain Eukaryota; kingdom Metazoa; phylum Chordata; class Actinopteri; order Cypriniformes; family Cyprinidae; genus Tor; species Tor tambroides. The sequence goes on along the minus strand of JAFVLL020013074.1, from coordinate 12,140 downwards.
ACAAAACTTGGGGGTTTCATTATTCTCTGTCTCTCTCGTTCATCGGCACACCCCAATGCAACCGCCCCAATCGTGCAGATTTTCCTATTAGCATCAGATCAATAGTCTTCTTTAGTTTGCTCTGTGCTACATTCTCTCTCTAAGTGAAACTGTAGTAAATCTGAGTGAAATTAAATTTACTAATTGGTTTCCGAGGGACAAAGGAAACAAAACTAAATTGATTGCTGTAATAAGTCTCTTAGTAAAAGCACTTTCAGTTCAACTGTTTGGAGGGATTTTACAAAGCAAATTAATTTGTCTTGCTTTCTTTCTGCGCTTTCCTTTTTCTTGCCTGTCTCGTTTCATATTCTCACTGTTCTCTGTTCGTTGTTCTCTCCACCTGCAGGAGGATGAATTTCTGCAGTGCTCATTGAGTTTGACTTCAGTCTTGTGTTCCACCTCACCTTCATGAACACTAGGACCTGGAGGCAGCAGGTGAGTATAATTAAGAGGAGGGGCACTAGATTATTGTTATTATTGCAGCATGTGAGTGCTTTAATGCTTTAGTACTAGTGTGCTAGAGATTTATTGCATTATCTTTATATAAATTGATTTAATACACTTTATGTATTATTATTTATGTATTTTAATTTATTTTACTGGCTTGTTCAATATAATTAAATGGTTTAATTAAAAATGAATATATTTCATATCCAAACACAGTATTAATTATATTTACATATATTTCAGTCTCAGTATTTTTTTTTTTTTTTATCCTATCTGTCCTTAATTATGTTAAAATATAAATATTTTGTGAGAAATATCAGTTAGGTTCAGTAAGGTTATTTTCTTTTTTGAAAGAAATCAGTACTTTAATTGAGCAAGGAAACAATAATTTGATTAAAAGTGACAGTAAAGACATTTGTAATGTTACAGAAAAATTTTATTTCAAGTAAATGCTGTTCCTTTGAACTTTCTATTCATCATATATTCAGTAAGATTCTTATAATGTTTTTGAAAGTGTATATTTCACACTAATCCATAAAAACACCATTCTGGTAAGTCAACTGTAAGCAAATTTTGTTTCAGTGTGAGTGAATTGTGTTAACATTTTCTTGAAGTACACACAGTCCCAGTATTTAATGTGTTCATTAGAAATAATATTTGTATTTTCTAGTCCAGTTTCTTATGCTCTCTAAAAGCAGACCTGAATGTAGACTCAATCAGAAGTAGCAACAGATCTTTTCTTCCTTATTTTGACATACAGCCAAGTGTAACAACTTATCACAAAATGTAGGTAAAAAAAAAAACATGAATAAATTGTTCGTAATAAGATCTATAACATGCATTTAGAAAATAGAAAAGGTGAATTCATGCCAAAGGTCATTTATACACACACACACACACACACACACACACACACACATATATATATATCTGTATGTATATGTTTAATGTTTAATGTATATGTTAAATGCTAAATCAAGTTTAATCATGCGATTTGAATTTTGGTAACAGGCAATAACATTGATCCACCCTTATGTCTGCATGGGGTGCAGCATATGCTCTATTTAGTGTGAATATATATGAGAAGAAATTGAGGGTTGAAAAAAAACAGATGAGGACAGCCTATGAGTTGGGTGAGGGCTCCCTCTGGTGTTGGGGAGAGAATTTTAAATATTTGTTGGTTGAAAATAAGTTTATATCACTTGCTGTTATCTCATGTTTCTAAAAGTTTTGTCTTAAACCAAGCTTTTTTTACCAAGCTAATTTATTGTGACATTTTCATTAAGTAGTGATTTGAGGAAAATATTCTAATCAGGGAACAGTTTAAGCATTTAATGAGAATGTCCCTCAGAAGGAAGGAATCTGATTCATTTTACATTTTAGAGGAATTTGTTTTACAGCTCCACTTTAAAATGCTGAAGAAAAATACCGTTTGCTTCCTGATAAAAATTTCTCACAAATCATTTCTAGCAGCATATTTATGCATTTGGCAAACAAAATAATAAATAAATCTGATTATTTTGGCTGTATCTCTTCAGGAATGGAAATGGAGGGGTTAGGGCAGGATGGAGAATAAATATTCATAAAGCACTATTGACAGACTCCACATACAGAAATTACATAACTAGAATTTCTACATCTGTAAAAGTAGCCCCACCTCAAAAAGATGACCACAGTACAGCTGAAATAACAAACGTTTAGGACAGCCCTTGAAGATAAATACTCATTCACATTTTTAATTTTAAACCGTCCAGCTGTTTTGTCTGTAAGCATTTATTAAGTATTACTGTAAATGCTTTTCTCTTTTTTTTTATTTTTTTTTTATTTATTTTTTTTTTTTTTAGGTGTGGTTAAATATGTTTTCTGATAATAATCAACCACAGGCCATAGATGCTGTCTATAGATCTTAAAGAGAGAGCCACCATTTGCATAGAGTGACATATAATATAATTTCTGAGTATCTCTTCTTTTGTGTTTCACGGAGGACAGACCAAACCGTTCTGGAACGACATTGGTAAATTATGTCATTTTGGGGTGAACTGTTCCTTTAAAGTTGTATTTAACCTAGTCATTATGTGAATTATGTAATTTTGTAAATAATATAGTAAATAACATAATTCGTACTAAATAATATAATTTTGCCCTTGGAAACGTAATTGAGTAAAAGTTAAGGTACACTTATCTGGCTACAAAAGACTAACCCTGATCACTATTTTAAGTCACCACTGGGGGCCGCTGATGCACGCAATGTTGTTATGAACCTGAAACCCAGCGTGCATGACTGCTGAAGTTACTTATTATTGCATACCTGAAAAGCAGAATACACATTAATATGTTATCTTTCAAGGCAAAACATATAAATTTGAATGCACAGAAAAGCCAAAACATACAGTTCAATGTTTTTATTATTATTATTAGTTTGCCTTTTCAGTGCTGATTTAGCTTTACATGACATACAAAGCCTTATTTCAAGAGCAAACATCAGTGATCCTTTAAAATATATACATTGCTTTTATATTGAAATATAAAAAGAGTTGCTGTACTAGAATAGCATCTGCAGTTGATAGAATGTGAGACAAGGAGTTCTTCCATTACACCTATCCTTCACTCACTCTCTTCTTCTTTTCAACAAAGCATTGAAAGGGATGATTCAGTCACCATTCACTTTCACTAAATGGACAAAAACCCAAGTCCCTAACTTTTTGCATAACATCTCCTTTATGTTTCACAGAAGAAAGTCACAGGTTTGGAACAACATGAGGGTGAGTGAGTAAATGAGAACTTTCGTAACTTTACAAATAGGAGCGTACATAACACCATCTTGCAAAACTTCCTGCTTGATGCAGAAGTTAATTACTGAGAAAGATTCAGCAGAAGCATCTGTCATACAAGCATCATGCTATTTTAAAATGTGTTAATGCCACAAGCAAATAAACATCATTGAATAATTGTCTAAAGGACCACCATAAAACACATAGCTCTTGTACAAACCTTTATAAACAATAAAAAAAAAATGGCAAGACATTACTGAAATTTAAACATATATTTTCTTAAAAGTCTGGCTTTGCAAAGCATTATATAAACTATATATATAAAACAGATTTCAACTTACAGTATATAAGAGAAAAAATGTATCACATATTGTTAAATAAATAATATTACAGCACTTATGCAGAAATTTTCTCATGCAGTTCATAGATTTACAATTAAGAACAAAGTGAGAGTCAACAAACCTACATTTCATAATCAGAATAATTATTACTAAACTTCTACTAAATATTTTGTTTTCTAGATCAAGAAAAGGGCAGTTTATTGGTTATTTCTAACAATTTAAGTGCACATTTCCAGGGGATGTGTGCGGTTCAAGTTCCCCATTCTGGAAAACAAACCATTGCAAGAGAATACATAGATTTCCTGTGTGGCATAAGAACTGGCCCACAGGAATGCTCAACATAGAACTACTTCAAAACAAGCAAGGTATAGTACAATAGATATTTGATCCCATAGTAACATGAGACAGAAATCAACTGACCACCTTTTTACCAAGTGCAATTTATATTCTAGATAATCCAAACTCCTCAGCAGCGCCACAATCTCTCCCTTTTAAGATGAACAGTGAAGTTCTAGTATCACAGGAAATAGGTAGCTACGTTCATCTGTGTCATCAGCATCTAAAAAAACAAATTAGCTGTGTTCTGTTCTCATCACCTCTTGGTTTGGTCAGAACAACTACCAGCATCCTCTTCACTCATTTGTCGTCCTGATATGACATCATGTTTTCATTATTTTTAACACAAGAATGAAAACCACATCTTACCGAGAATAGCAATCCTTTTACACATAATATGTTTGCTTAACCTATATAGATATTCCACCTACACAAGTGCAAATATTTATAGGCATAGTTCACCCAAAAATAAGAAGAAAAAAAATCATGCATGTTCCTTTTATGGTAAATTACTTCTTTAACAGACAATATGACAATACATGAATCAAATACACTCTTAAAATTGGCATCAATGGTTCCACAAAGAAACTTTAAACTGGTTCTTCTATAGCATCGCTGTGAAAGCCCCCTTTTGGAACCTTTATTTTTAAGAGTGCATGAGGCTGAAAAAGCTTAATATTTCAGTATATACAGGATTTATCATTTACATTGAATAATCTGAAGTTTGAATTCTCTCTTGTTTAAAGGTGATGTCTGCAAGGGGCAGCAATTGAAAATCATGTTAATCATTTGATTATATTTAGAGGGATAGTTCTTCACCTAAAAATGAAAGTTCTGTCATCATTTACTGAGCTTCACAAATTCTTCTGTGGAACACACACAAAAAAGAGATTTTGTTTAGGGCATTTTTTAAAATGTTTTAAAAGAAAAAAAGAAAAGTCATACAGGTTTGGAATGACATGAGGTGTGTGTAAATGATGACAGTATTTTTTTTTTTTTGATGAACTATCCCTTTAAGAATCCAAACAGAACCTCATTTGGAATTGAAATTAAATTCCACTAAAATCAGAAACTGTCTGAATAAGATTCTAATTAGAATAAGCAGACACCAAATGTTTCTCAGCTGTTTTCTGCTCTTCTTCAATGTTCATAATTCGCTCTGATGTCTGCTCTTCAGTGAAATAGCCGTGCTTAATGTGTTGCGGGAGCAGTTTTTGTTATTCTTGACCTTTTTGAAATGATTCTCGATGTACTTGCGGAATTTTGTGGTGGCGAAGCAGTACACCAGCGGGTCCAGTAGGCAGTTGAGCCCCATAAGCATAAGGGTGATTTGGTGAGCATCGTTTAAGCTTTGGTGAGTTTTCATGTTCCACTCTTTCCTCAAGTGCAGCACAGACAACACCCAGGGACCCTGCACCACATGGTGGGGCAGGAAACAGATCACAAAGACGCCTATGACCGCACATAGCATCCTCAAAGCTCTGCGCTTAGTACCACCAGGACGCTTTCCTGTGCTGGCTCGAGGCTGACTGATGGGTTGCGTCAGAAGAGCTCGAGCAATCAAAATGTTACAGACAATCACCATCAAGAAAACAAGAAAGAACAAGCCAATAATGATGAAGTGGGTGACGGCCACTGTGTAAATATGAGAGTCATCCTCATTTTGATAACCCTCGAAACAGCGAGAAATGTCTTTATCCTTCTGGATTCCTGGTTGAGCGAGATATTTAATCGCTGCTGCAAGAGTGACGACCCAGATGAACGCTGAGACGATTGCTCCGCGTTTCCAGCAGTCAGAAGAAGCGGCCACCAGCGGCCTGGTAACAGCCCAGTAACGGTTAATGCTGATGACAGTAAGGAAGAGAATAGAGCAGTACGTGTTGATGAAGAAAAAGGAGCCTGTGATACGACAGAGGGCATCTGAGTACTTCCAGTCACCGTGATTCATGTAGTAGCCAATCCAGAACGGTAGAGCGGACACAAACAGCAAGTCTGCAACAGTCAGGTTGGTCATGTAGATTCGAATCTCATTCATGGCTTTAGACTCCCGCATACGGTGCAGAACATAAAGAGCGTAGCAGTTGGCCATTAACCCCAAGACAAAGACCAGGCCATAGAATATAGGAAAGAGAGTGTAACGAAACTCTGAGTCAATGAATTCATTGGCATTGCTGTTATTTCCAGCGTTCGTCAAGTTCGTCATCTTGTGCACCTGAGAACAAAACAGACTGAAAAGACAATATACAATTAAATTTGGTTCTTTCCGATACTTTGAAGTAGTCATCTTAAAAATGATGTTGGCTGAGCTGAATATGGAGAAGGAAGTATTCCCCTCTCTGTTTATAATGGTTAAAATTCATTAAACACTCTAGACCTAATAGTTTTAATTTCTGCATCACATTGAAATAATGAAACTCAAATGGTTTGGAATTGTTTTCAAACTGGTTTCCCAAACACCAGGGCCCGTATTCATGAAAATTCTTAGAAATGTGGGTGTTTCCTCTTAAAATTAAAGAAAAGATCCTGGTAAAGAAAAAAGTAATTCTTAACCCTTAAAAGAGGTCTTAAGGTCCAAAATTGTTAGGAGTATGGACTTTTAAGAGGCTTAAGAGTTTCTTTAGCAGTGGAGAAAATTGCCGAAAGATGAAGAGGGAGATGAAATGTGTTGCACACAATACATGACAATGAGTTAATAAGATGCGATACATTAGATCGTGCAGGGATCATGTTTCTAATCAATCTTATTAGAGACATGCTAACATCTCTGACATAGCGCAGAAATGCCATACCGCCAGAAATGAAAGTCACCACATTAGCTGCATTAACATATTTGGCAACTGAAAAAATGCAACTGCGCAGCAGTGATGATTTGGGTATGTCACAAACATTTATAAGCAAAGTGATAACACAAACAATTACAGTACTTTCCGAACCTTTTTGTGTCGCTGTTCATTTTCTATCAAATATGTTAAGTATGACATTAACAGCATGGTAAATAAAAAATAAAGAATAAATAAACATATATATAATGTATGTGTGTGTATGGTAAAACAGGAACAATTACACCTATAATTTCAAAGTGAAGGCTTATAATAGATCCTACACTTAAAAGTGCTCTTTTTTTCCTTCTTGGACAACCAACCAATCACAGTCTTCAAAAGGCTGTGTCATACCTAGCAACGGGGTTAGCCCCGCCTCCTCACTAAGATGAAAGTTTTTGTCTTTTCCTCGCTCAGAGTTGCTCTTAGATTGGTTCACTCTTAAGCTTAGACTCCTACGTAGAAATTTTTAAGCTAAAGTAGGAGCTTTCTGAGAGGATTCTTAGAATCTTTAAGAATACGTGCCCTGAACCCCCAGCTGCCAAACGAACAGCCCTGCCCCAATCTCAGACACTGGTTGGACAATGTTTTGATACTGTCACAAAACATAATGTTTGCACTTTCATCTTACAAATGGTTTTCTTTTGTGCCGTTCACACAGAACACATTTTTGCACTGAATATATAGGCCTACTTTGGGCTTTAGAGTTGTCTCTGCATATTAGATAGGACAAGTAAAAAATGGCACTTGTCACTTTTAACTAGAAATGTGGGAGAGCAGCATTGAGAGTGGTAACACTTATTTCTCATAATTACATGTTCTGTAAAGCATTAGGTGTTGATCACATCATTGCATTTAATCTGCAATCTCTTACTGAAAGCAGGAAATGAATTTGTGAAGCTTTTTTTTTTTTTAAACCACAGACACCATATTACATCAAAATATGTTTTTCTTATCAGGACTTACAGTGTCAGATACTATCATCAAGCACTTTTCGTTCAGCAGGTTTGAAACAGAAAAGTTTGAAACAGAAAAGTTATTCAGTCTATTATTCTTCAGTGGCTTACTTAATATAGAAATAATGTAGAAGCTATTGATAAGAGACCTTAAAATCTTGACCTCAAAACAGCTTGTGAACATTTCTGTTTTTATCACCCAGGAACTTCACTGACCGTGTTACCCTCTGTGGCCTGAAAAGGGGGCATTCTGCACTACATAGCATACTGTCACACAATGTGTGTAAGCTGTTGCAATGGAACCTGTCAATAAACGAAGGCTTTTCAGCAACAGTAAAAATGTTCAAAATGAATGCAAATAAAAATGCATATTATACAATGACATTATATAGCCTAGTAGACATTTACCTGAATATATGCTTATTTTCTAGTGTGGTTATTCGATACAACCCCTGTGACAACTAGCCCCGGTCTCTCCTATAACTGATTATAATAGCAATAAAAACCATGCGTAGCCTATTGTAAGCAGAACCACACACAATATAGCTTTGCTTATTCACATTACATCACAATGTTTGCATTACACTAATAATAAATTGTTCATTTGTACTTTTAATTTAAATATATTACATTGTATGGGACATTTTCTTGCATATGAATCATGGACTTTTCCAGCATTACATGTGTCAATATTCCATCTTGACCAAACCGACATATTACGCAAGCAGAACAAACGACGTTAAAATATCGTAGTCGGTAATGAAACTGTACGGTTTCACATAACTCATATGTATAAGCTGCTCTTAGTTCCTATCTGATCTCAAGTTTTGTCTTAAAAAAACATACACAAAAGAGCACGCGGTCTATACTGCGAGCGACGCCAAAACTATCATTAAGTCAGTTACACATGAAAAAAGCACACGTTTACGCTTTCCTTTGTCGCGTCACTCGCTCGCAACGAAGACACAGTGTGAATAGCTTTTAAATGAACACAAACTTACATTTATCTCTTGACCTACCTTGTAACTCCTGGTGAATGTGATGCTTGAGCGCTGTGCTCTGAGCCTTCACGCCTTCAGCGCACAGTTTTTCGTATATCACACGTAGTCACACCTCCTGCTGTCACTTCCTATTTTTCCCAATTGCTTTCCCGAAAACTTTGTGATAAGTCTTTGTTTTCTATACTAATAAAATTACCCACCGCCTCTTGAGATAAGTCGAAAAACGCACAGGCATGGGAAACTGTGAGGAAAAGTTTGAACCAATAGTGACCTTTATATTTTTAGGGGTAACTCGTTAAAGTAGAACTCTGCCAGGAACCTTCAAAGCATGCTGTTCAGCCAAACCTGTAAAACCAAGACCTAAGCACAAACAGTGTGAGCTGGGCAGTAGAGCCCTCTAAGATGATAATTTGACTCAATGTGCTTGACTACTATTTATAGTCATCTTATGTTTGTTTAGCAAAATTCAAGAGAAGCTGGTTTTTCATCAGGAATTGAAAGATCCTCCAAAAACGTGTGACCTGGGACCTCACAGGACCATGATTCAATCCCATGTTCATAAATAAAAGTGTATGGACAAATTCATTGGAAAACTCCACTCTTTTCACTTTTCCAGACCCAGTTCATGGTCACATTTCAGTTTGGGGACCAATTCTCACTATTAACTAACTATTAACTACTACTTTTGCCTCAATAAACTTTAATTTGATGCTAATTAATAGTTAGTCAGGTGGTTGTTAAGTTTATGTGTGGGGTAGGAATAGGGGCTTTGTAAGTGCTAATAAACAGCCAATATGCTAGTAATATTCATTCTAATAAACAACTAGATAATAGTGAGAATTGGTCCCTAAACGCTCCCTAGTGTTACCACATTTATTTATATTCTTAATTCAACATTGTAATCTGTTATTTATTGGTTGGTTATTGATTGGTTATTTATATATTGTGTATGTGGAGGGTTTTATGCAACATTATGACTGGAAGAGAAGAAAGGAAACAGAATGGGTGACGCATTGTTCTTTCCCCATGCAGGAAGCAAAGAAAATTTATGGTACATTGACAGCCACACTTAAAATAATTCACATTTGTACTGTAATAACTGTGAATAGAATTCAATACACTGTTGTATCCATTTCCACAAAGCTATATGATTTTGTGGTTGTCTGACCTGATTTGTTTATTGCTGATTTGTCACATCTGTATGTCAGTATATCTCCAGTAGTGTGATGTATTTTAAGTGCTTAGAAACCATCAAGCCAACCTTCTAGAAGTGTTTTTCCCATGTCCTGTCATCAGAAGGGACTGTAAAACACATTTTAACACTGCTGAACATACATGAGACCCACCCTTATTATTTTGAAATTCAGCCACGGCCCTGGAAACATCTAAATGATTAGAGACTCCCTGAATCACTCTGTTGTTCAGTGGTTTCCTAATGGAGGATGCAGCACATCAATGTTAACCACAACAAGAAAGGACTGCAGATCCTGAACTCGCTAAGGGTTTTTCTTATGTGTATTTGACTCTTGGATCGAGACACTATGGTGTTTAATTTCATGCTATCTGCTGACTGTTGACTTAGGCAAAGTCTCAGTTGTAATTCTATCATGAATATAAACAATTATTTTCTGAGAAGCCTTATCTCTAAAGACTCTCTTAATCAGAACATGACATTTCTGAAACTGTGAGAGAAATAGTTCAGTTGTGTGTATTTATAGATCTTTATATCCCAAAGTTGAAATCAGTCACTGAGCTCACTTTTTTTTTCTAGCAAAAACAATGCATCAATATGCATGTACTCAATAAAAACCTGACAGACGAATGAACAGGAAAAAGGTTTTGCTTGTATTTACTATGTATATACAATAAGATGAATAAAATGTGCATATTAATTCTCTATAAGAATAACTCATAGTGGATCTTGCAACATGCAAATGATGTCTACAGCAGAGATGCACCTAAAAATCTCTAAATGAGTATGTGCAATTTGCTGATGAGAACTCAAAAACGATTTTTACTCATGTTCACAGTTATTTGGGGAAGTCCAGTATGCCACAGTCAAGTCTCCACATATCATGCAGATGGTCAAGTTGAAACATGAAGTAACATCTTCACCACATGAAATTTCTGAAAAACTCGACTGCTGAGTGTTTTCTATTAGTATAGTTTACAGGTTCAAATGGGGTTAGCTGATGGCAGAAACCTCCATAATGACTCGTATGAAAGTGTTAAAGAGGAAGAAAATTCAAATTAGTACACATAAAAAGGGCGAATATTGTTTGATAATTAGACCACTAATGGGTCCTTAATGGATGACACAGGGGCCAGTGAAATGATCATCTATGTAATGCATCATTAGTGGTTTGACCACACAAAATACTCACAGACCTTCTTTGTCTCTAACAGTGATGTCAGTACTAAAAAGTATGCTTGAAATTAAACTATTTCACTCTCTAATGGGCACACCCAGAAAAAAAAACATTTTAAATTGTTTTTATCATTGTACACTGTACTTTAATACTGTATACTGTTTCATATTATAGTTGTCCACTTGCATTTTACATTACACAGTAAATATACTTTGTAAAGAAGATACATACACATACACACAAACACACACATACATGTATGCATATACAGTCATACAATACTATATATATTTGTCTTATATTTGTCAGACCAACTATAAAAGTGTAACTGTGAACCCTGTCCAGTCTCTGGAAATTAATATCCCACATAAAGTAATGTGTAAATTTGTATTGTTGAAATTGATATAGCCTATGCAATACAGAAAAAGTGCAGGCCTGTGAATCATTGACTTGAAAACCATACCCATAGTTTACATAAGGAAATACTTTCAGAGTACACTGTTGTAGGCCTGTTGACAACATGGCTAAACACTGGCACTAGGACTTGTTATTCTGATGGCACTGATATGTTCTTTGACATAAACGCTTGGATGAACAAAAGATTTTGATCAACAGGCTTTTGCAGGAAATCCACTGTGTGGTGCTGTTTGTACAAACTGTTTAGAGAAATGTACATTCTGGTTTGCAGATGATAAGGATGACTTGAGAAATGTACCGAGGGTGCGTTTCCAGGAAGTTCCGTCGTTACCGAGTTCAACGGAACTTGCGTCCACAGTTGGCTAATGATGCTTTTGGGAAACACCCCGTGAGACTGAGAAAAATTTTAATGCATTTAACAGAGCAGAAGCGATTTGTTAGAAATATTAATGAAAGAGAAATCACTCCTGAATGATTATGCCTAAATAAATGCCTATATAAATACGTTTTATCATATTATATTTCAAGTCAAGTCAAGTCAAGTCAAGCTGAGCTTTACTGTCATTCCGCTGCATGTGGGGACATACAGTGGAACGAAATGTCGTGCCTCACAGGACCACGGTGCTACATACATACAGACATAC
>JAFVLL020013072.1:0-13585 GCA_021397915.2 Tor tambroides | reverse complement strand
TTTCACCCTTCCCATCAGTTGTAGGGCATGGTGGACCTCAACTACAGCCTTTGCAGAGTCCTGCACAATCATGTGGCCCCAATGACATGGTAACATCTAGCCCTTTCAGCCAACCGGACCCAACTTTAGTCCTACCCCCAGGCTATCCTGCAAATTTGACCAATCTAGGTTGTTGCACTCTGCCTCCCATGTACCCAGGGACTAGCTCATGCAGCAACCTTCAGCTGCATCCAATGAGCTTGCATCCTTGGAGCACATACAGCACTTGTCCTCCCATGCCAGACCATTCCGCCACACTGCCCAGTAAGACCCATCAGGCCCTGGAGAAGCCAGTTCTTTCTCCGCCTCCACCACCTCCACCTCCCCCACCACCTCCTCCTCCACCTCCTCTCCCGCCTCCTCCTCCACCAGTCGAACTCATGAACCATCAGAGCACCTCTGAGGTGGTCGCAGAATCTGGGGAGAGCTTTCAGGATCAGTCCTCTCTCAATGAGAGTCCACAAGGAGCAGAGAGGTTCAGCAAGAAGGGACGTAAGAGGCTTGACAGTAGGGCAGAAGAGGCCAATATGTCTGGAGTCTCTGAAGGGAAATCCAAAAAAGAGAGTCGCACACTCTCTGACTTCAATTCTCTGATCTCCAGCCCAAGACTTGGCAGCAGGGAAAAGAAGAAACCTAAAGGGCAGAAAGAGCCATTGAACAAGGCCAAGAAACTGAGCAGGACCTCCAATGAGTTCCAGGACAGCTCCGAGAGTGAGCCTGAGCTCTTCATTAGTGGTGACGAGTTGATGAACCAAAGCCAGAGCAGCAAGAAAGGATGGAAAAGCAAACGCAATCTGCGTACAGCAAACGAACTTGAGGAAATCAAGTGCCGTAAAGCTAACGAGAGAGAGGATCGTAGTCTTGGCAGCCAAGGCTTTGTCTATGTCATGGCCAACAAGCAGCCATTGTGGAACGAAGCCACCCAGGTTTACCAGCTTGACTTTGGAGGACGGGTGACACAGGAATCAGCCAAAAACTTTCAGATTGAGCTTGATGGACGCCAAGTAAGTGATTTAATTTATTTGAGAAACCAGTTTGAAAACAGTATATTTGCAGTTCCATTTTGGGCAAAGAAATGACACCTTTAACAAATATGCTTCATACATAATCTACCCTGCAACCATTACCCTGCATTTAACCCCATAATTCTCTATTACAGGTAATGCAGTTTGGCAGAATTGATGGCAATGCATATATCCTGGATTTTCAGTATCCATTCTCAGCTGTACAGGCATTTGCTGTGGCCTTGGCCAATGTAACTCAGAGACTTAAATAGAAAACCTCCAGCAATCTTGTCCTTGAGAACAGATGGACTGAAAAAGAGTTAATTGTTAATTGCAGATTGTGAGAAATATTACATTCTCTGCTGCCATAACGTCTGTGCAATGCCGTTAGTAGGCGAGAGATCTGGTCACTCTCAGGCAGAGCGTACACAAGACGTAGACAGGTGGTCTGACAATAGATTTAGTGCTTTAAAGTACCTTTTTTTGTTAACAGAGGTACAAGCTGATTTAAGGTTCCACCTGAAAGGTGGTACACATCTGAAAAAAAAGTTAATATTTGTGTATTGATGGAATATTATTTTATTTATGAATTCACTTTCATTGATCGTTTCCATGTATTTCATTAACGTTTAATGGTGTGATTTAAATATAAAGATAAATACTAAAGATGGATGTTAGACTTTGGGCTTTGTTTCTTTTTTCCTTAATTTGCCCACCTCCTTTTATTTTTGTACCTGAGATTTATGTGCCAAATTTGGATTTCCTATGTATAATCATTGCAAAGTGACAGATTTTGACTGTTGTTTGTGGTCAGTAACCAATGAAAATCTAGAGAGGAAAATAACTTATGTTTGAATGTTCTCATCCTGTGACTCACTTCTATGAAGTGAAACAGACACATTATATATTCAAGTTCTAATCATATTTTCCCAATTGTGCCACAATAATGAATGCATTTTTATGGTTTAAAAATCAATTTAACTTTAAATTTAAATTTTTCTTCACAAAATGTCTTATGTTATATTGCATCATTTGCACACTGTGTTATTGCAGTATCTCAGTAATGTCCTTTTTGAATGAATATTTGCTTTTTAATGTTAACTAACAGAAAAGTTTGAGAAATTTTTAATTACTTTCAAATACATTATATTATATTGTCATTGTCATGTAAGTGACATGACAGAAAAGTGCTGTAGTTAGATGTACCTAAAAATGTACTCATATCATCCATGACACTTTAGCACGAGCTATATAGTATGCATTAATTTAGCCAAAAATGTCTTATATCACTAAATGAATCAAACTTAACACACTGTATATTATGCAATGAATGGAATCTAAATGAAATCGAAAGTTGACATGTAGGAGTTTTTCTCATTCCTAAGTTAAATAGTCAACCCAAATTGCTTAGTTTAATTTATGTAAAGGGACATCTTTTATTATATTTAATAACTGGTTTCAAATATTTCGTGTATTAATATTTAATATTCTGCATCAATATTTAATTGTTCTTATGCCAAATCAGCTAATTGATTTGTTTGTTGTTGCTTAGTTTCATATGATTTCCAGTAATTTCACCAGTTTTAATCACATTTCTGTTGTAAGCCAAACAGTGGTTCAGAGTGAGGTAGTGTTGATATGGTTGACGTTTTAAGCACTTCTTGATTATTCTTGATGTTGTATGCTTTGATGATTTGCAGTTGCAGTTATTTCTAGCCACTTTGTACTGGGATATTCAGGCCCAGATTAAATTATGTGGATTGTGAGGCTTTAACTGTGCTTTATTGCTTAATTATTCTAATATACATTTACAAAATGTAATTCAAGGGTGTCTTGGAAAAGCATTAGAATGTCTGTGCAGAGTAGGCTTAAAGTGATTAAATAAAATCATCTCGTTTGATGAAATCTGTGTTGATTATTGACGTTAGTTGTGAGCTTGTGAAATCGTCTCAGTCAAGGTTTTTGGACATATTAGTATTTAATTCACACCTGCCTCAGCTTTGATTAGCTACCAACCAATTCAAAGTTTATTATGTTTTTATTATTTTTTCTTGACTGTTTTGGTATGGAATGCCAATCCTGCGGTTTTAAAAGCAGTGCAACTGGATAATAGGGATGGGCGAATCGATCCTAAAGTATCGATACTTTCGATACTGATGTTGTATCGAAAGGATCGATCCTCACATAAAAATATCGATTCTAAAGTGCATTTTTTTTAACCACTAATTTTATTTATTAAGAAACTCGGTAAATAAAATAAGCTTCTAAATGGAAAAATAGACTATATTAGCGAACAATTGTGCTGGATAGAGCTATTTCTCCTGCTCATTGGAACACACGCAACTGCTGAAAGACAGAACCAACCAATCACAGACAGCGTTCGCTGCTGACGCATGGCTCAGTCAAAGTGTTTGTTCAAATAGAGCTGCGTTTCCCAAAAGCATCAGAAGCATAAGTAGATCCTACGAAACCATTGCCACATTATTACATTACATATCATTATTACTATATATAAAATTAATTCTGAAAAATGCATCACGATTTCTACACAAATATGAAGCAGCAATAATAATCAGAAATGTTTCCTGAGCAGCAAATGGTATTAGATTTATTTCTGAAGGATTATGTGACACTGAAGAGTGGAGTAATGATGCTGAAAATTCAGCTTTGATCACAGATGCATTTTAAATTACATTTTTAAAATAGGCCTACATTAAAATAGAAAATAGTTATTTTAATGGTTATATTTCACAATATTGCTGTTTTTACTGTATTTTTGTTCAAATAAGTGCAGCCTTGGTGAGCATGAGACTTATTTAAAACATATTACAAAATCTTACTAACCCCAAACTTTTGTGTACATGTAATATTTATTTTAAATAGGCTAGTTTGTGTCAGTAAATTTAAACTGTTGCAGTTGTTGTTGATGCTGCTGTTGCAGTTGCTGTTGATGCTGCTGTTCAAATGGATTCTGTTATGTTCTGTAATTGCTGTTAATAAATCTGTCAGAAAAAAAATATGCTAAAGTTTCACCTTTAGGATTACAGCATTCTGCCAGCCTTTTAAAAAAATTAACCATGGTTTTATTACAGTAATCACAGTTTACCACAGTATTTGTAGTAAAACTGTAGTAACCACAAATTTACCATGGTAATAATAATAATAATAATAATACATTTTAGTACTTACTGTATGTAACACCATGTTTATTTTTCATGAGATAGCCTAACCTCAAAGGTGCACCTTTGTAACTTATCTATACCCTTAAAGCATGCATACTTGTATGGTACTAATATGCTCCCTTTTAGGGGTATAAGTGCACCTTTGAGGTTACTGCCCCAGTAAAGGGCTAAAATACAATTTTAGTATATTTCATTTCTGACAGTGTAAACAAAAAAAGGCCTGTGAAATGTTTAAAAAAACATGGCTTTAAAATCTAATAATAAGTGAGTATAATTACTGATTATATTCTTTTAATAATTTAAAAGATCATTTTAGTTTACAGGTATCGGTATCGACGATACTGGGCTTAAAAATATCGGTATCGGATCGAAAATAAAATAAGAGGTATCGCCCATCCCTACTGGATAAACATGCTTTTTGACTTTGAGATTTTGCTACTGCACTGACCTGTAGATGGCGCACACATGTTCACATTATGCTTCCGAGTCCTTGTTGGAATCTTGAGTTTGATTCATATTAGCGAATCGGTTCGTTTACACGGTTCGTGTCAATGAGCCTGTTTATCAAACCGACTCACAATCATTGTCTCGTCATTGTCTTTTTTATTTATTTATTTATTTATTTTTGGATTCAATTTTACATTCAATTAATCTGTTTATGTCTAAATTGTTTTCTCTATTAAGCTATTAAAATTGCAATAAATATTGTGTTTATTGTTCAAACATTGTTCGGACTGGAAATTCCTTACTGAAAAGTTCTGTAATGTTTCCAATATTAACAATAATGTCAGTCATTTCCAATATTGTTATAAATTTAATTCCTAAACACAGCTGAGTGATTCGCTCTTTGCGAATCGGTTCGACCGAACCATTGAAAAGATTCAGTTCAAAAGAATGATTCTTTTGAGAATCGGAGAGTTTTCCAGCTGACAAGTTGAGCACGCGGTATAAGATCTCAGACACTTGACAATGGATGTCGATGAAGACACAGGTATGTAGATACATTTAAATGATCGATTGTTGTTGGGTGATCAGCATTTGGCAACGTTTTGAATCTTTAATGAGTTTTGAACTTTTAGTGCGCTTGCCAGTGACGACGAATTATTCTCGAGAATTTTAAAGCGTTTCTTTACTGATCAGTGAATGCATGTGAACTTTTTTACAGGTGATTCTTCACCACCAGAGACTACAGCCACTAAAATGTCCAGACAACAGATATTAACACTTCTTGCAATGGCCTCCATAAACTTCAGTTCAATGATCTGTTACTCCATTCTGGGACCATTTTTCCCAAATGAGGTAAGTTACATTGATGATATTTTATAGAATTTGACTTGTATAATCAACAGTATGAAATGTAACATAGTTTGTACTCTTCTTAGGGCA
Organism: Tor tambroides; assembly: GCA_021397915.2. Taxonomy (NCBI): domain Eukaryota; kingdom Metazoa; phylum Chordata; class Actinopteri; order Cypriniformes; family Cyprinidae; genus Tor; species Tor tambroides. The sequence continues at coordinate 7,974 of JAFVLL020013072.1, read as the reverse complement.
TTTAAAGTTTCTTAAAACATGCTACAGTAGGATAAAATGTTTTAAACTTTTAATCTGATTCATTTTCTAGGCAAAGAAGAAAGGTGTCAGTCAAGCTATGATTGGTTTAATATTCGGGATCTATGCATTATGCACTTTGGTGGGCTCATTGATACTTGGTAAATATGTAAGTTAATCATTATTTCAGAAGATAAATAACAGTTTTCCTCTATGGATTGCACACTATATCAGTGCATTTGACCTCTGTTTCAGATTGTCCAGATAGGAGCCAAGTTTATGATTGTGGCTGGATTGTTTGTATCGAGTGGATGTACTGTGCTGTTCGGGTCAGTGAATCTGTGATGTTTTGTTGTGTGTTAAACAGTCAAATGAGTATTTTGTGTCTTTTAGTCTGTCTGTTAAATTTCAGGATATTTACATGCTAGATTATGCCTAAATGTTGATCAAATTAATTTTCTGTTCTGGAAAAATGGATGAAAAATACTGGTGACTCATGTAACACTCATGGGTGAGAATTTTTAGTATTTCATCATTAATGATATAATTTCTTCTGCAGGTTTCTCGACCAAGTGTCTGATGGGACGGTTTTCATCGTGCTCTGTTTTATCACACGGTGCATAAATGCAATTGGCTTTTCCGCCGCCGTTACGTCGTCTTTTGCAGTTTCAGCGAAAGTTTTCCCCGATAACATAGCGACTGTTTTGGTGAGTTGTGGCCAGTGCTTGTTTTTCAGTGCAGTAATGGTGTTTTGGAGTAAAGTGACAAAGGAAGCACTATTGCACGTCACAAAAGATGTGCTGTTTCTCAAGAGAATCGTCTTTAGATTCAGTTATTCAGTCTGCCTGGTTGTTTGGTTTCTCACGGTCGAGGCATCTACACAGAACCATTCTTATGTTTTCAATATTTACACAACTGTGTTAAAATGTTAAATGTGTCTCTACAGTGATATCTCATTCTCTCAGGGTTTCATGGAGATTTTCACAGGGCTTGGCCTGATATTGGGGCCTCCATTGGGTGGCTGGCTCTATCAGTCATTTGGATATGAAATCCCATTCGTCTTCACAGGATGTCTTCTGTTTGCGACAGTGCCTCTCAATTTGTGGATTTTACCAAGCTTTGGTAATATTACATGTTTTTAATAATTTAATTTAAGCCTATTCCACTTGGCATACTCCTAGTTAAGTTGTCACAAGGATGTGATTGCCATGTGTCTGCTTTTGTTATTGTTTTGCCCTCCAGCCATGGAGATAGACATGTCTATTTCATTCAAATGTAGATGCTGTTCCTTCCCAGAATTCCTTCCTCAGATTGTGTACCAGAATAAAGATCCTTCTCATCTGCTTTGTGGTGTTCACGTTGAGTTCAGGACTTGGCTTCCTGGATGCAACACTGTCCATATTTGCCATTGAAAAGGTTATGAAGATTTAGAAACTACACTGGGGGGGGGGGGAACAAAACAAAACCATCTTCATATTTCATATTTTTTGTGAACAGCTTAATCTCAGTGCTGGTTCAGTGGGGCTGCTCATGATTGGACTTTCACTGCCATATGGGGCGGCATCACCCATCTTTGGTGTGATCAGTGATAAATATCCTGTAAGTCAATATTTAAACAGTTATCAACATTTTTACAGTGACAACTGAAAATTCCGATTAAATCCTAATGACTTTTGATGCTTTATTCTGTTAGCTATTTATGTATTTATTTATATTAATTAATTGTCTTTATGTTTTTAAGATGTTTAGTTTTTAATTATATTTTTTGGAAATGTTTTGTTTTGAAACATAAGCGTAAATCAGTTCATTTCTTAAGAAATAACTTTGTCTGTGGCTGTAAAATGATTCTTGGTGCAGTCGGTTAGGAAGTGGATGATGGTGGTTGGAGGAATGGCCTCAGCAGTGAGCTTCTGTTTCCTCGGCCCACTTCCTGTTTTCCATATTAGAAGGTGAAACATTAATTTTTAGTTTTTTTTTTATGTTAATTCCTCAGCTTTTGGTTTTGTTAATGTACAAATCTGTCAGTAATTGGTGAAATGTTTTTGTGTGTTCAGTCAGCTCTGGCTCACCGTCCTCATGCTGATCGTGGTGGGCTTTTCTCTCTGTATGACCTGTATCCCCACCTTCGCTGAGATGATCGCTTGTGCACAGTGAGGCAAATCATACAAATCAACTCCCAGTTCACCACCACTCACATTTTAAGAGGTTACTGTAATTCACTCAGTTATGTCACACGATATTCCTGAATTGGTTTGAATAAATGCAGTCAACCCTGAAACTGAATACAAAATACAAACAAGTTTTGACCCACATGTTCCTCGTATTGCAGTGAAAATGGCTTTGAGGAAGGCTTGAGTACGCTGGGCTTGGTGTCAGGCTTGTTCTCTGCAGTCTGGTCTGCTGGGTGGGTATTAAAATAGTTTACATGCAATATTCAAGAATATACTTTAGAATTCCCCCATCATGAAACCTGAATCATCTTTTTCATGTTGAAGAATGTTCTTTGGGCCGACTATTGGAGGATACATCACACAAGCACTCAACTTTGAATGGAGCGCAGGAGTTCAAGGCACACTTGCCTTTCTTGCTGTAAGAACAAACATTATGCAAACTGAAGCATAACAGACCATTTTTATAATAGGTCTGCATTTTCTTAACTCTTAAAATTAGTTATGTGTGAACTTTGATGATAAATATTAATTTATTGACTTATGTTTACCCTAACATTCTTTAGGCCTCACTACAAGTAATATATTTCACAATAGAGGACATACAAAAGAAGTAAGTTCTTTTTTTATATTTATTATTTTATTCAGCAATATGGTAAATATGCATTAAAATTAAATTTATTATTAATATTTCCAAAAATATATTAATATTTAAAAATTATTCATTCTGTATTTCCTAAGTTGGTAAAATCAGAAAACAGTCAGGAAATCATGCATGATCTTTTTGTGTGTTTCAGGTCACAAAAGGCCAACAGGACTGACATGTCTCAAGGAGAAAAATCCCCTCTTCTTTCTAAGACAGATCATCTCAGAATTGACGTCAGCTGAAATAAACTGCTGCAAGCTTTTAAATGGAAGAACAACTTGCTGCTCAGTACAGGTGATGTGGAATATGATTGACAGATGACAAATGAAGAACGCAGAGAAGGTCAGTTTAACAACAAAGATGTCATACATGTATTATTTCAAGATCAAGTGAACCTTTACACAGGAGTTCAGTGAACATTTACAATGTACAGTAAATGTCAAAAGTCCTGTAAACAGATTGAATTAAGAGAGGAGAAAACGTATTAAACTTTATTAAAGTTACACCAAACAGAGCTGAGATGTGCCTTTTGATAAAACACTTTTTTTTTCTTAGTTTTTGTCTTATTTATTGTGTTTAGTAACTTAATGATTACAGTAACATGAGATGTCATATGATCCATTCTAAAAACAAAAACAGGTGTACTTTTTTTTAAGTTAACTGAAAACCCTTAAAAGTTCCTTGTGTATTCAATAGCTCATTATTTCATATACAGTGTGTCTTTCAGTACAGTACACTGGATTATTTCTCAAGTCTTGAAGTTTCAGAAATCTTTTGGACTAGTGCAAGAATGTGGGATTTGTATTTTACTATTACTTAACACAGATTACCCGTCTATCCCTAGTTTGTGACTGACCCCATTATAACTGCTTTACAGATTTACAAATTAATGCCATATTCCCGATGGAAACAAATTCTATAAATGTGCAGTTTTACAAAATACATTTTTACAATGTGCATTACAGTACTTTCATAGCATTGAGATCCTTCGGTTCTTTGGAGCTGTTGCATAAATATTGACACTGCAAAAGTTGGTTACTCTTTTACTTTACAGTATGTGCTGAGTTTAAAATTGGAACATTTTAAAACCTTGCATTAATCTGTCATACAGAAATGTATAAATATATTTAATCAACTGCATACATTAACTCTGGTGCTAAATAAACACCATAGTTTATTCCCTTCTGTGATTTGTGAACAAAATATATGCTGTTATATTGAAAATTTTAATTTAACAAAATGTTTAAATAAAAATAACATAGTACAGAAATACAGTAAAAATATCTTGTAAAATTACATAATACAAATATTAGTATCAAAATTACTTATATAATTTTTTTTTTTTTTTTTTTTTAAATAAGGCCAACTACAAAAAATACATCCACATAAAACACTTTTGGAAACATGCTGTTGCTTCTATGTCTTTAGTTCCTTCATAACAAAGGTAAGTCTTAGCAATCAGGTTCAATCACATTAGTTCAGTCCTTCACCTTCAAACGCACCGTTGGCTTGGCCTAGTCTGGGGAGGGGTCTCCTTCTTCTGGAAGATGCTGAAGACATTTCACGATCTGAGGACGGGACCTGAGGCAGATCAGAGGGAACTTCAGTCCGCTTCACCTTTTTCTTCTTCTTTTTTCTTCTGTGAAGAAAATAATATCAATATGTGCTCAAGAAAACAAGTACTCAGATGTAGTTAATACATACATGGTGGAGGACGCCTCAGGGTCAGTGTCCAGCTCTGAGATGATCTTCAGCTCTCCAGAGGCACTGATGGCTGCAGACAGCTGCAGGAGCGAAGATCATAAGGGTCAAACTATAAAGTTTCACTAACTTATGGGAGTAATAAATGAAAATGTGTCATTACCTGGACTGGTGTTGCACGCTCAACTCCTTCAGGTTGATCTAATGGTGACGGCTGTGCTTCTAAAGCTCTTGAGAGCTCCTCATCAAAACTCCCTATGGGAGATACACATGGATTTAGATGATATAATATCATACATGTGCTTTTGGTTATCAAACCTCATTTGCAAACCTTCTTCAGCCACGTAGGATGCTGGGAAATATCCCTCCTGCCCATTGACCTGTCGGCCAAACCACCAGCTGTCATTGTCTTTGTACAGCACATGGATCACATCACCGCGCTGTATCGACAGCTCATCTGAACGATTGGCTCTGTACTCGTATAAAGACACGACCTAGAGAACATTTCATACAAGAGGTCATAAACTGACTCCAAGCAACTCATTTATAGTAACATATTCTAATAAAACATATTAATGTTTACCGTTTGATGGATTTGCCCGAAGTCTGTCTCTGCTTGTTGAGGGAATTCATAATCCAGTAAACTCTGGACATGAACACAATCTTCAGTTATTAGAGTGAGATTCTCCATAATCTTTTAAACAAACCAAAACTACACAAATCCAAAAATAGATTTGAATTCGATTTGAAAGATATATATATATATATATATATATATATAAATATATATATAAAACGCTAATCAAGCCTGCATTTATTTGATAAAATTACAGCAAAAACAGTAATATTGTAAATGATTATTACAATTTTGAATAACTGTTTTCTATTTTCATATATGTTAACATTTAATTTTTTCCTGTGATGCAAAGCTGAATTTTCAGCATCATTACTCCAGTCTTCAGTGTCACATGATCCTTCAGAAATCATTCTAATATGCTGATTTGCTGCTCAACAAACATTGCTTATTAATATCAATGTTGAAATCAGTTGTGCTATTTTTGTGGAAACCATGATATATTTTTTTCAGGATAATTTTATGAATAGAAAGTTTAAAATAAAAGCATTTATTTGAAATAGAAATCTTTTGTAACAAAGTCTTTACTGTAACTTTTGATCAATTTAAAGTGTCTTTCCTGAATAAAAGTGTTAATTTCTTAACCTTTGAATGGTACTGTAATACAAAAACAGATCACATTGTCTTACTTTCTGGTGTTTGAGGGATGGAGCTCTTCTAATGGGCTGCCCAGCAGGACTGTAACTACCTGTGAGAGGAGAGGACGATTTAAAGACCTAATGACATGTGATTTTAAGTGCCTTAGAAACAAACTAAACTTTTCCATATAAATACTCAAATTTTTCAGTCTTCTGTAGTGTGAGATGTGCTCTTCAAAACAATGCATGCTCAAGTTATCCTATATAATATAAAAGATAATGAAGAGAACATACTACTTTGTGAGGTGAGTGTGGCCTGTGGAATGAGTTGAGTGCTGAGTGATGTGGACATCTGTAGTTTGGAGTGAGGAGACAGCAGAGATGGAGGAGGAAGATACGAGGCCAGGCCCTGAAACAAACCACAATAACAAGAGCTCAATGCAGGACTGAGCTTCAGTATGAATGCTATATGATACTGTTTCTATTCTGAATATATAAAAATATGAGCGCTCTTGTAGTCAATTTTAATGTCAATCCCATTGCAGATGGTTTTTAATCATTGTATAATCAATTCAAGGACTAAACTGAACCTGCCAACTCCAATAAATCGGTTTTAGGCAGAATAATTTTACTACAACTAAAACAAGAACTGTTTGTGTCTATAAACATAATTCACTAAACTGTAAAAGCTATTTTACAGGTGTAACTTTTATAGCCAAGTGCAAAAGACACAAATATTCACCTCTTGGCACCTTCCCAGATAAGACATGCCACCTTTAAAAAACAAAAACAAAACAAAAAAACATATTTTGTCAGTTTACAACAGAATTCATTGCACACGCATTAGAAATATATGAATAAACATTATCATTTACATTACTTACCTTGTTCATACCATACCATATCCAGACCAGGGGAACTACGATGGGGCTCCTGGAAGAAAATAAAAGTATAGTTGACAGATTATTGACTGAATTATAATGCTGATAATAATCAGTTACTATTAAATTTACAACAGCCTATCTATTTTTCTGATAGACCATATCAGGCCTTTAAAACCTTCAAACTAAAAACCTTCAAGCTTTTAAAACTAATTCACACTTTCTGGTCAGGCTTTCTCAAGCCAACATCAAAGTTTGTCCTGATGAACTTTTTTTTTATCTAGTTAAATATAATCATCAACATGTTTACCAGTACAGAGTCTAGTTTCTGTTTGACCCGCTGCATCTTTAGGGATACACGAGCCGTGCTGGCGAATCGGTCCATGCCAGTGGCTGAAGGGTTCTTGAAGGTCGTGACCTCTGATGAATTCCTGCCTGTCTCAAGCCTCAAGCCTCTCAAACTCTCCACCTCCATTTGAGCCGCTGCATACAAGCACAAAACACTCATCTTTAAGAGAAAATGATCATTTGACTTGTGTTTCTAAATACTAATGAATCAGTGGATTTCTGAGTCATTTAGAAGACTCACCCTTCCGGTCATACAGATAGAGATGGATGGGCTGGTTTTGGCCGAAGGAACAGAAGGCCACCATGTTCTCATGAGGGTGGAAAGCTACAGATCGAAGCGCAGATGTATAGCACAGCTCAGAGTACACAGCGACCTGGTCACCTGCACAACAGAAATCCCAATTCAATCTCCACTTGGATTTTTTCTTTGTGGTCAAACTAAAGTGACTCAAAAGAATCTCCAAACCTGTCTCAGAGTTCCACACATATGCAAGTCCGTCTTCACTGCCTGAAAAAATGAAGCTTCCACAGGGAGTGAATGTGCTGTTTATTCGCTCCCTGTAGTTTGTGGCACCTATGTATTTCTTCACTGCAAGACTGTAAAACAAGTGTTTGTTTTTATTTGATATTTGCATTTATTTTGATTATTTGATTACTTCCCTAAATACTGCTATTATCAACAAATGCACTCATTCATGTGCTTTTTAAAAAGTCTACAATGGAAGTAAAACGGTCTCTTAATAAACAGAGTTCTCTTTCAAGCATACGTTTCGGTGTCTCACTATGGGATATGCCCCTTCCGCGTATTCCTCAGAAGCCCTATTACATTACGCCAGCCCCAATTGGCTGGCAGATGTGACGTTGTGTCTGGGAGTGGCCTCCCCACCCCTCAGTATAAAAGGAGCGACCCAACGTCAAAAACCTCTTCTCGCTTCACACCAGAAGCCTTTAACGAACTCGGACGAACGACTGGCCACCACGCCGTTTTTCGCCAGACTCCTTCAATTTTGCATCCCAGCTG
>JAFVLL020013069.1:20000-62305 GCA_021397915.2 Tor tambroides | reverse complement strand
TATCGTTTTTTACCTCTTGTACACAACCATGTCCAAGTGATCTGAGTGCGTGCACGCATCCGGTGTGTGACGTGTGTGCACGCGCTCTGGCTTAGTCTGCGCAAGCGCCGGAAAGCGCCGTAAGTGATCTCTCGCGCGTATACATCACTCATTCATCAAAATCGTCTTCCATTGCGATGTCCTGTACGTCTAAATATGTTTAGATCTTCACAGTGAAAGGTAACACTTCAGAAATCTCTGTGTAAACAATGAGTCACGTATACACGCGAGAGATCACTTCCGCCGCTTTCATTTAGTTATCTTTTTTTCTTCAGGAAATTAATACTTTATTTTAAATTGACAAACGTGACACATACCTGTACACTACTAGGATAGGATGTGCTTTCGAAGCTCTCATCTTGAGCTGAGCTGTACTGACTGACCTCCTCATCTGCATTAATGGTCCACTTGGGTATATAATTTTTAACCGGTGGCCCCACAGCCTTCCCAACACCATCACTGAGCTCTTTTTCCATGTTCACCCTCTTCATCCCAGCATCCACCTCATCAAAGCATGGGGCGCCCAATTGGGCCACTTCCACGTTATCCAGACTGTGCTCAGCTTGCTGTAGAAGAACCTGAGACACTTTAAGGTTGAGAACAATGGAGCCAGTATGCTTTGAGATAGAGCGACTGATTGCCAGATCCTTGTCTGTATCACTATAGTTAGAACAAGGTGGCTCAGAGAGTGGAGCAGGATGGGTATTTGGCCATTCATGCAAAGCAGTGATGTCACTACGCGAAATATCCCAGTGGAGGTCATCAGTGTCAGTGGTGGACTCCTCCTCTTCTTTGTAGATTCCTTCCAGGTGATGTTCCCCAATCTCATTGTGCACTGCAGTCCTGCAGTGCTGATATACTAAGAGGAAAAAATAGGACAATGAAACTATATTAATGTATTTACGAGTTTAGAGTTTGTATTACATAACATTAATGTATTTAACAGACATTTTCTCACAAAAGCAACCATTTTCTATGCTCTAAAAGTTTCCCTAATCACGACTGGATGGAAATCTCACCAGATTTGTCTTGCTCTCTCATCTGATTGATATCAGTATTCCATCCAGGGATGCTCTGAAGAGCTGACCATGAGTTCCATCCACTTCTCATATTCTCGCTTCTTAACTCCTGTTGCACATTAGATTGCACCAGTCGCTCTCATGCTGATATATAAGACCCAGGACCACAAAACCAGCCATAAGGGTCAATGTTTTGAAATTGAGATTCATACATCATCTGAAAGCTGAATAAATAAGCTTTCCATAGATGTATGGTTTGTTAGGATAATACAATATTTGGCCGAGATACAACTAGGCTATTTGAAAATCTGGAATCTGAGGGTGCAAAAAAATCTAAATATTGAGAAAATCGCCTTTAAAGTTGTCCAAATGAAGTTCTTAGCAATGCATATTACTAATCAAAAATGAAGTTTTGATTTATTTACGGTAGGAAATTTACAAAATATCTTCATGGAACATGATCTTTAATTAATATCCTAATGATTTTTGGCATAAAAGAAAAATCGATGATTTTGACCCACACAATGTATTTTTAGCTATTGCTACAAATATGCCTGTGCGACTTAAGACTGGTTTTGTGGTCCAGGGTCACATATATTATTCTCTATATCTGGAAAAACCTTGAACTACATATCCTTAATCATTTTGGTAACACTTTATAATAACGTTCAGTTGTAAGTCATTTATAAGTGATTAGTTAATGATGAACTAATCATTTACAAAATATTCATAAGCAATTCAGAAAATACAGCATGTTACATGTGCACCGATACAGACTGATGAGATATAGTAACAGAAACCAGTGTACAAACCCTTATATACCAGCGTAGATTGTAGCACAAATCGTGTAGGCTGCTGGTCCTGAGCTGGGCTCTGTGCTGGAGGCCCATCTGCAAAAACTGGTAGTAAGGCTCAGGCACAGCAGGGTTTGCTATCAGAGCCTGACCGGCCTCTACTGACCGTTTTATCCAGCGTGGGTCTGTGGAGCCCCATGGCACAGCATCTGCACAAAGCAATAGAACTGCTTTACAAGTTGCAAACTAGTAACACAAAACAAGATCTGTTACACAAGCTCTACAGTTTACATCACACGCATGAAGGTACCTGTATAGATCTCCTGTATAAGGGCACACACACTATAGAGATCAGCTTTTCCAGTACATGCTCTGCATCTAATCACTTCTGGAGCTGCCCAGTTGATCAGGCTGAGAGGCAAAGGAACAGGAGGTGGGGGGTAGGGGGTCGTTCCCTCACTGCAATTGGAAAAGTGGGTAAAGGCATGTCAAACGACTAAGGAAACTCACATACTGTGTCCGTCATGAATAGAAGCCATTTAATCGACACATTTCCTAAATTCGAGTCATTTTAAATATACAGAGTCTATATATATTTTTAATATGTGCCCTTAGTGAGGACCATGTACCTGGGCACAATGAACCCGAGGCCTGTAACTTTGGCAACTCCAGGGTGCACAATGAGTACAGTGTGTGAGGAAGGGCCCGGAGCACCAGAGATCGGCCATGCAGGTACATTAACACCTCACACACCTGTAGCACCACTGATAACAGGTCAACCAGCCGTAAGAGAGGAAACTCATCCCACTGCAGAGTGTAGAAATAAACAATGAGCACATTTTAAGAGAAAACCACTTCTCAGACACTCATAAATCTTTTCAAAATTTTAAATATTACCCTTTGGTGCAGCAGACTGTACAGGGACCCCACATTTACTCTCTCGTAGACCAGCTTTGTGCCGTCCAGGTCAACAGACATACTGACAGCCATCAGCAGCAGCAGGTGTGGGTGAGACAGCTGACTGCACAGGACATAATACTAACTATTGCTACTGCACAGTGTATTTAACAACGCAGGATAAAAGTAATACAGGTTTTGAATTACTTCAGTAAATGATGATAACATTTTCATTTTGGGGTGAAGTATTCCATTTCAGTCAGCAATAAATTAAAATGGACCTTAATAAATCTGTCGAAAAATGTCACTGGTTAAATTGTGCATGATTCTAACCAGGGTTATTATTATAGGTAATTAAAACTATAGCTCAAACTAAAACCTTATATTTTTACATTATAACATTTTATAAAACTTCTCATTTTCATTTAGTCGATGTACTAAAAAACTAAAACTGAAATACAAATGAATAAAACCTGTATAGACATATTTAAAAAAACATTCCATTATCTGTATAATATCTATCTATCTCTAAAAATAATAATTTAGTTTTAATGATCCTTCATTAAAGTGATATCTTTATCTGCTTTAAAATTACTTTTTTGATGAACAGCTGTGCAGGCCAGGGAAAATAATACTACTAATAACATATATTATATTATATTACATTATATTACAATATAATATTAACCAATAACATCACAGCCCAACATGTTTCATCCAATCCAACTGGATAAAATTGACAATTTTCATTCAGTTTCACTCAGAAATACATAACATTACAGAAGTGAATGAACTGCAAATGATGTTTCATATTGTCTACAAAATGATACAGAAAAGTCTTATCACCTAAATAAAGTTTTATTAATAATATTCTTTTACATATATTTACTGTCAAACTCTTTTGTAGCTTTTAAAGGCTCTTCATTGTCTTACCAGCAATACTCCTGCTCAGAAATGAGCAGATCCAGGAGACCATCACGTTCTTCACATTGTTGCAAAATCAGATCATGCAGCTCCTTAACAGTGACCCGACATCCTTTCCAACTGTAACTGAGGCACAGTTAAACAAACAAATTATTACGCTTGCTGTAAGGAAATGATGTATATCCATTTAAATCTGTCCTCTGACTTCATGCATATTCAATAAAAGGTCATGGCTTGATTACAGTGTCTTACTTGGTCATACATATGAAAGATCCACACATAAAGGAATTGAGTGGCTCATCGTTAGCTTGAACTAAGTCACCGTCACTTATCAGGGGCACAGAAGCAGCCAATCCCAGACTCAATCCTGGCTTCTCAAAGCATAACTGTAATGATTACAGAACAACATCTTAACAACAGCTAAATGTGATTAATAGCTGTCAAAGTAAAAGTACACTGTGTTTAGCAGCTTAACTATGCTAATAGGAAGAGAAATGTTCATTTTATAAATCCTAATAATCGTAGTCTAGGATTTAGAACATGTTTGTTCACAAATATGAAAACATTTATGCATAATATTACTAAAAATGTGATGTGTGTACAGGTTTAATGTTCTCAAAATATTTGTTTACACAAACCTTTCCATAGCCAAAACACTGCATCATCATATCAAAGGCAGACATCTTATAATTTATTTTATTTTCATGGGTGAGCCCAGATGCCCTAAAAAGAAGGACACATACAAACAAAAAGAATCTGAATTTGTACTTTCACTTTTACTTTTGTACAATAAAAATTTGTGTCACCCCTTGACGTGCAATCTGAGTCTTGAATCTCTGCTCTATGTGTTGTTTTTCTTTGTCTTTCTCTAAATGACACTATAACTAAAGGCTGGAGTACACTACACAACGTTTGCACATATTACAAAATCGACTAGTTTATTACGTGTGGTGTCTTAAAACTCTGTTGCGATTTTAAAAGTCATGTAGTGTATTCCAGCCTTAAAACACAAAGTGACTGATAAAGATGAATAGCCAGAGAAGAGCTGCAGACCTTACCAAGGTCGCAAGAGCTTGAGCAGGGATGGAGAGCTGAGCAGTGTCTTTGAGGAGGTCGGGGTGGTACGCGCATCCCTGGACAGATGCATTTGCAACGAGCTCTGCATTTGAAACTCACACCTCTTCAGAAAAGCAAACATCTGTAGATAGGGAAGAACAAGTGGTCTAATGATGCCTTTACACTGCATAACCTGCATGTGAAGCAGCATATATACCACAGTAAGGTGCATATACAAAGATATTACTAGTATACTAAAATAAGAAAATACTATAAATGGTGTTTTAAATATGAAACTATTAAATAGAAACATACAAAAAATGTGTTAAAACTATGAAATCGTAATGTTTAAGGCTGCACAGGTGCTGCATTTGATTGATACAGAATCAAAGCAGCATCAAAACAGTCAGCACACACCTTTGGACTGTTCTCCTGAGCACCTGCCTTGGCCCAGTCCTTCGGCAACCGGCCCTGATCATCATGGAGACGCAGGTCCCCGCCAGCATCCAGCAGTGAACTCAGCAGCCAGCGATTACAAGAGAAAACCACAGCATGAACGGGGGTACTTCCATCATTACAGCGGCTGGTGAACAGAAACATCACACATGAGATATTATGCTATTTTCATATTCAAACAAGCTCAATGGGTGATTAAGGGAATATTTGGCCTTACTGATTTGGGTTTGCTCCATACTGTAGAAGTTTCTCTGCTACACTGGCAAAGCCAAGGAGAGACGCACAAAAAAGTGGTGTCTGTCCAAGGTGGTTCATGCTGTCAACTCCCACACCTACGGAAGATATAATATAAAAAGCATTAATGAAACAAGTAAAATCATTGCAAAAATGAACTGGAAATGCCCCTGATGTATCCAAACCTTTCTTGAGCACCTTCTCCACTTTTGCTACTTTTTTCTCAATTGTGTATCTGTGCAGAAAAGCTGATAAACCTCCACTTTTTACAGTGCCGAGGAGCACTGGCTGAACCCCTGTCATGACGCAGATCTCCTATGGACCAAAATAGAGAAGTAACCAGAGGTTTCTTCCTCAACTGAAAATTAAAATATGTTTGCTTGAATAATTTTAGCATAGCAAACAACCACACGTTTGTTTAACATTGTTTACGTACTAATTACAGCTGCAGTTACAGTTGGCTTCAGTCAGAAAGGCGAAAAAAATGTCTAACGAGAAAACTAACCAGCGAAGACATAAACTTACTTACTTCTGTCACACTCAAACATAAATTTAAATGTAAACAACATACACCTATGCTAGAAAGCGGACACCATTAGCCCAAATTCATTTAATATGAATATTCCTACTTATCGAACTATAATTTACCCGTTCAGGTAACGTTAGAGTTCAGTTGACTTTTAATTAAAACTGCAATAAAAATGGAAATCAGATTTTAAAATAAACAAAGTTTGGAATTCGAATAAGTTCTTCGATATTATGCATTTTTTGAGCTTCTCCCTATAATTCCGATGGACATTGGGAATTGCCGGATGGATCTTCTTCTTCTTCTTTCAGTTTATTGGCGGTTGGCAAACTAACTTTGGCGGATGAATACTATTCATGAATGGATCTTGAAATATCGACATTTCAAAGTTTAATTTCTCTAGAAACGATACTAAGTGTTTTAACTGGTGATTTCACTATTTTTAATGTGAAAATTACGTATATTATACATTTTAAAGTGAGAATGTAATTTGTCAAAATATTGTAGAATGCGCACTATTTCTCCTTCTATTTTCTGCCACCGCGCAGGTATACTTCAAAACTCAAACGTTCTGTCAGCATCAAAACAACGTAGTTTGTGTGAGATAATCGGTTTGTGTGGGTTATCTAACCATTGCTAGTGCTCTGTTAATTAAGTTTTGATCGACAAAACAGAACATTTACAGATCGTTTGTTTAATGTTAGCAATGAATAATAGAGTAAATAGTGAATTATTTTTTTATTTGCATTCTAAAAAAAAAAAAAAAAGTGAATGAGGGTGAACTGTAAATATACTACTTTGAGAAAAACGTTTGTAAACAATCCCATTGTTTCAGCCAGTAACGTTAATCCACACACGCACACACAATTTGCACATTTTCATATTCAAACGCAGCAAAATTTGCCGTATAAACAAAGAAACGCCCATTGTTCAAATGATCGTTTGTGAAAAGAGATGTCAAGACCTTTGTCTTTTTCTGCAAGCATAAATTCCCCGTAATACTAATACTAATAATATACAGCAAATACAATTTTGATTGATTTGTTTTGTCTACATATTTCTATTTACTATTATTAAAATTTCTTAATTTATTTATTTCATTTAAATTCGTCCATTTGTATTATTTTGGAAACTGCAGTGGGGACTTTTATTTTGTCTCGTCTGGTGACTGTGCTTTAGGACACCCGAACCTCAGTGCAAAGCTAATAATCCTTGAAATCAGCTGTGTGTGACACACACATCCACTCTCTTACTGCCTCTCTTCATCATACACGCCCAGGAGGATGAACAAACCGGCTAGAGAAGATGAGAACTGCACTTAATGTCACTTTTTAAACTCTTTTTTGTTGTTTTCTGTAGGATAATGCTCGGCTAATGTGATGATAGCGTGGCTCATCAACGCCGGGGGATTTTCAGGAACTTTTTTCACCTCGGATGCTCCGGATCTAATAGCAAATAATTGTCCAACATAGATCTTTAATTTATCAAGTATATGCATTTTTTTTTATATCGCCGATATTTTAAAAACATTTGGGCTGTTTGTGTCCGATAAGAGACTATTTATCCGGTCAAAATCTCGCAGATTCATTCACGGGCGGTTTACTGTGAACTGGCGTTTGTTAAAAATGTTACTTAGTGTGTAAGTAGTTGTGCAGATGCTCTAATATTTTTAACGCCTGATTTAATAATTGTATTTTTTATTAAAATAGATCTATATGTCGCTGTCGTCCTGGTTGAAGTGAGATTTATGAGCCTCAATCCACCGTTCGTGTCTTTCCACCCACCCTTCGTGAACTTTCATTTTTGCTGTTTTTGAAGGAGTTTTATCAGTCAGTACTAGGAAGGAAAGTGTCGTTATTGTGTTGGGATGCGGAAGGGAGAGGAGTAAGGGCTGATGGTAAACATGTTAAGGGTTTAAAGTGAATGGCTCAGTGATCATGTCGTCTATGGAGGGTGTTTTCTCCTGGGTGGGTGACTGGCAGTGGCTCTGCATGGTCACTCTCTTTCTGGCCTCTGTTGTCACTTTGATTATATACTTGGTGCTGTATTTTTCCAACGAACCTCCTGTTGGGAAAACACCTCCCAGTCATGTGGATTCTGAGGAAGCCGATGGGATTTTATGCTGGGTGCTGTCTCTGAAAAGCTGGAAGAGTCAGTGGAGAAGAGCCTGGTTCAGGAGCCTCAATGAAGAAGCTTGTAGATCACAAGTGGGTTTGTTGTTGTTGTTGTTATTTTAATTCAGTTATATCTATGTATAGTCTTCCTATTTCAAATAGTTGCTAAAAAGATCAATGTTGTGGTATTTTTTGCTTATTGTTTTCCTTTGGTGTTTTATTCCTCTTATTAGAGTGGGATTCAGCTGACATTTGAAGAAGATGGTGTTCAATCATCAGAACTGGCCGTGGACCAGATTTCAAGCTTTACGAAAATGCCCGGTCAAAAAGTAAGGTCACGCTTTGAACGTTTATGCACACTAACCTATATGAGTAAACTATTTGTTGCCAGACTTCTTTATTATCTCACTTTGCTTGCTTATGAGAACTGGATGTTTTGAATCAAAATAGGGTTATAAGACTTCTCGTTTTGACACGTTTGATGATTCAGAAAAATTATTAGCTATGTTATGACTGTTGAAGCATGAGGATGTTTAAAGTGACAAACTAGTCTTACTCACAATTGTATTCTTTTTGCAGAATGTCCTGTGTCAGGTGGTTGGAAACAAGCTGCAGTTTTCTCTCAGTGCTTCACCGAGCTCAACGTCTTCAGAAACCCCCCTGAGATACAGTGTGAAGATATCTCCACTTCGCCTGCAGGTAAACATCAGTGTTTATTCTGCTCTTAGAGTCACCTGAGGACGGTTTTGTAAATGCTTTGGCATGTGTGTAAGAAATTGTCAAACAAGACAGTCATTCTTTAAATGCTTCCAGGAATATTGGCAATGGTGAGGCGGATAATCCATTTTTTTTTTTTTTAAACATTTTCTTAGAGTAGGCAAGCATCCTTCTTTGTGATTCTAGGAAAGTCTGTCCCGTGTTTTGCCATCAAAGTAAATAGTCATTTTAGTCACATTGGGATAAATCAGCACAGGGCTCAGTTGGGCTGTACATTCAGTTTGAGTGGAAAGGGAAATGATCCTTGTGAGGAAATGAAATCTAATCTAAACCAGGGAATAAACAAAGTTTTGTGATTTTGAAACCTTTTCAGGTTTCAGGTTCTGCACTATTATTCTAAGTCATTAATCATGTGAACTCTTGCTCCCTTTTCAAATTATGCTTGAATATAAAAAAAAAAAAAAAATTATTAGTGGTCTCTGTCGTTTGGACCCCTCTATATTAGTTATTTTAGAATTATTTCTATACTACTACAGTATTTATTAATATTTTAAAATATATTTTCACTTTATTTTAATTTTAGGTTGAGTTTTAGTAATTTTTTGTACTTGTCATTTTTATTCATTTTTGATTTTTTGATATATTTTTTTTTTATTTCTGTTTTAGTTTCGGTAATTTTATTATGTAAACTTATTTCAGGTAGCTGCCAAGGTAACATTTCTAATTGAAGTTTTACTTGTAATATTATATTTGATTATATTTCAGCTTTATTTTGGTTGCTGAAAATGATTTGTAATTGTTAGCTAAAACTATAACACTGCTGTATATGTGTACAGTCCACATACCTGTAAGGATCAGGAATAAACACATTTGTCCTTGAATAAGATGTCCAATGTGCTCATGAGAGATGTAACGTTTCGTGCGCCATCCCGAATGCTTTTGATTTATAGGGCGTGACTCACTCTGCTGTTTTATTCGCCGCGGGAATCAGATTAAGTGCCTTGGTCGCGAGCAATGGCTCGATGTCCTGCCTTTATTTTAATCACTGTCTTGTTATGTCACTGTCTTGTTATGTCTCTGCCTCAGAAACGTGTGCATCCTGCCTAGAATTATTCATGGAAAAGCTAGTACCTCTTGGACAGAGAGTTCCTTTAATATAGCACTACAAATGGCAGTAAAAATGACTTAAAAGCACCATTTCAGTGTGCCCTCAGAGCTGCAACTTTTTCTGCTCTGCAGTCGTTGACAATGCATTGTGTTTAAAAGCTCACACAGGCTTTGCTCAATTGCATTACAGCTATTTTTAAACCAATAAGTTGCTCGACTCCTCATTGTCGTGCTGATCCCGTTTTAGCCATAAGTGTGATGAGTGGCTAAATGCGTTTAACCTGTCGTTAAATCTTTCGTTTCCTCATATGCCTTCAGAGACTGCCCTGGATCTATGGTGTTTTGTCATAGTGGGCTGTTTCTGTTCAAAGAAATCAGGTCAAGTTCTAGATTGTAAACAGAATACCAGACATGTGCCAAGTGTACATACCGAATACTGGCCTTGTTTAGGAGCAATTGCATTTTCTGTTTGTCATTCAAGCCTCTTTCTGGAGGCATCCAGGTGGTTACTGCATATTTTCTAGCTGTTTGTCCTGCTGGTCAAGGCTGGTTGCTGGAAAGCTCCCAGCGGTTGTTAGAATGGCTTCGTAGGCTGAACAACAGTATATTTAGGGCTTTTGTTTCTGCTCTAGAGGTCAGTACACTCTAGAGCCCACAGCCACGTATGAGGTTGTGGGATAACACTTTTATTGTGACTCCATGGGGTCCAGCTCTTGGCAGAGTTACAAGTACTGTAAGCAAATATCTTTTCAGGCTGAGATTGAAATAGGTTGATTTGAATTTCCTGTATATATTGCACTGTGGGACAGTAGTGACATTTTCTAGTTCATCCGTCCTCTTCAGACTTTAGAATTTCATGTGATTTAGAAACGAACTTGAGCACTGAGCTTTGGACTGGAATTTGGCGTCCTGTCATTTTTTTTCTCCACATCTCACCCAAGTTCAGTCTTCAGAAATGTAAAGCAGTCGTGCTTGGACATGACAGCCCATTCCTCCGTGTATTGTGGGCCCTGCGGCTCAATGAGCTGTTGTGAATATGTGAATGCTCTGGACCCTTTGTTTATTGTGAGTTTGATGTAGGCAGTGTTATGTTATTCTGTTGTAGGCCTCTGTCTGTTTCTGGCTTGCTGATTTAAAGCAGCAGCATTTGTTGTTTAATTTATGGCTGATATTAGGTCAACAATGATCTGTCAGCTGTTTGTTTCAGTTGTTGTTTTTTTTCCAAGCACCATTTTTCTGAAATTGATGATACACAAATACCTGTATGCGGCAAGTTGACAATGGTAAATAGTCATACTTAGTTGTTTATTGTCGTTTATTATTATTAATGACTTGTATTCAACTTTGGAGTCTTTTACTGCATTTACTACTATTTTTTTTTTTAAAAAGCCCAGCTCATTTTTAAAGCCCATAGTATTGAAAAATGTGAAAAAAATAGGTCTAGAAATTGTCTGTCTTGGTTTTGCTATCAGTGTAAAAGACTTTTTTTCAAAATAATTTAAAATGTTTAATGGTTTCCCCCCAAAAATTAAACACAACTGGTTTAAACATTGATAATAATAAGAAATGTTTCTTGAGCACCGAATCAGCATATTAGAATGATTTCTGAAAGATCATGTGACGCTGAATAAGTAATGATGACGGAAGATTCAGGTTTACCATCACAGGAATAAATTACTTGTTAAATGGTATTAAATTAAAAATGGTTATTTTACAATATAAGAGTCTTTACTGTATTGTTTTTTTTTTTTCTCCTGTCTTACCGACCCAATCAGTAATGCAAATACTATTTTTAAATATAAACTGGTCACTTTATAGCTTTAATTTAATGCACAAATAAATGCAGAAAACAATCCCTAAATTAATGTTTGTTGTACTATTAAAAATAATAAATGGATGTTATCGTTGTATTACATAATGGTTGAAATTTTTCCATTTCAGTTTTCTGTTTCATGACTGTTAAAAGCAACAAGACAATTAAGACCTTGTGTTAAACCATGTTAAAAGAGCTTTTAGGCTTTACAGTTTTGCGCACAGTGTCTCTTGGCGGATCAGCCCTTGTTTTATGTCTATAGTAACGTTTGTGTGTGTATTGTTGGCCCAGCTGGCCCTACAGATGAAAGAGGTGAACGAGGAGGTGGAGATTTCCTGGGGGGTGCTTCACCTGGACTCAGATTTGCAGCTGACGCCAAGTTTTACACAGGTACATTCACACATCAAACCACTCGGGATAGAAAATATCATAATTAAATGCGGTTCTCATTGCACACTCCATCATTTGTAAATTTCAGTAGGTTTTTCTGCTTATTCTTTCAGAATGCCCATGACCCTCTGTGTGTGTTTCAGGGAGATTGTGAGAGTTTAAGTGAAGCCGCTGTAAACGACAAGCTCAGACAGGTCTTGAGTCGAGCGCAAGCCTCCGTAACTTTGAGCAGCCAGCTTGCAGAGTCTGCGGAAGTCAAGGTACTACCCTGCACAAATCTGTTAAACGTTTAACGCTTATCATATTAACATTAGCCACTCATATCAACTTAATTTCATCAACATAAGCTAATAATTGTTTTATAACCTTATTTTGTTTATCCTTAGGCCTTGATTATATGATGTGATAAATTTGATAGTATTCAGAACGTTACATAACTTTGGAATTTGCTCAGAATGGAGAGAAAAACACAGAAAAGGATGTTACTGGTGATGTTATGAGTGATAATGTTTTATTTCCTCTGTCCTCTTTAACAGGAAGTAAGGAACAAGACCTCGCAGGTGACCTCACCCCCAAAGCCCCCGCGAGCTCATGAGTGGAAACTATTAGTGAAGAACATCCGGGTCACATGCGAACAGGAGGATGGTGCTGCAGGTCACTGAAACACACTCATATTCCAGCAGAATGCATGTCCTTCCAGTTCTCCTTAATGTTTAGCCTAATCATTTAGACAGACTTATACAGTATGCAAGAAAATGAAATGTGTTGATGATAAAGATTCCTTTTTAGCATTTTAATATCACTTTTTTCCCTTAAGTGCATCTTTCAATCTCTGGCGGCTGTTTGTGGCGGGCCATTTCTCAATGTGTGGTCACATGACACATATTCTCATTCTCTGAAATCCCATATGTCTTGTTTATTAGATGGAACTCATGCACACCACAGACCTCAGCTAATGTTTTCATGTTGCTTGGATCGAAGAAATCAAGGCAATTATTTGGATGAAATTTTGTTGTGGGCACAAAGTGCAGGCTACACTTCCCAAAAAGCACCGTCCCCTCAACTTATTCAGTTAACTGCCCGTGTTTCCCTCAATCAGGATGTCCCTTCTGTTAGGAAATCGTTTCCGGAAGTGGTCTAATAGTCCCGTTGCTCTCCAGCCAAGTCACTATTACAGCCCAGCAAGCACTTAACGGAGACAACTGGCGCATCATCCATTTTATGCATAATTCATTTTCCGCGTTAGTCAGTTATTTAGCTCAAAAAACACTCCTCCTTTTTGTCTTTTGGTACAAATGTCTGGTTTTATGTCAATATACATTAGCAAATGGGTCTTCTTTTGGAAGGGTATTGCTTGTGCTTGGTAAAGAACTGTTTCTATTCTGGTTTCAGGCGGCATGAATCCCCAGTGTATCCTTCAATTGGATGATCCTCCTCAGAAGGTCACCAGTTCAGTCTTGACTAACACATCCACCCCAGCCTGGGACCAGCCCTTCATATTGTGAGTTCAGGTCCACCTCCATCTGCTCCCTTCTCAGCTGCTCCTGCAAACTTAATTTATACCCATTAAATGAATGTTTTTGGGGGTTTTTTCTGTATTTTAAACCCATTCGCTACTTTTATAGAAAAGTACAGTAGAGGTAGGACAGGAGAGAGAAGGGGCGACATGAAGGGGAAATCGTGAATCAGGCACATGTTGGGGCGGCAGTACCTGTTTAGCTAGGAAAACAACCAGTTATTTGCTAGTAGCATGAATAAACATTTATAAATTGTTTTATACATTTATTATTATTATTTGTTTGTTTGTATGTTAAATTTTTATAATTTTTATATTTTTGTCATTTTATATGTGGGTTAATTCAAAACTGAGGTCAACTCAAGAAATCATAAAATGTAAAATCAGCCAGTATTTCCTAAGATTTAAACAATAAAATGTTTGTAGTTTGACAGTTTTGGGGCATCCTCCAGTCTTTTCAGATGGAAATGCTGCATGATTCATTTTATCTCTTGTCTTTGTCTGTTTTTGCAGTGAGCTTAGTGGCCGTTCAAAAGAGCTGAACATCCAGGTTGTGGATAACGGCAAACCTCTGGAGAGTAAGTCCACATGACCAAAAATAAACCTGCTTAACGGCATAAAAACAGAAAAGTGATATCCATTAATCCGGCTCTGTAAAAGCTTGAAGGTCATCTGTGAATTTTAATCTACTTTTGGTCATCTGTTTCTCTAAATCATGAAATAGCCTCAAAAATGCTGTACAAGTGGTAGATTTATTGAGCTAATAGAAGGATACTGTGGTAATATCTTGATTTGAACAGATCTTCTAACAGACACGTGACAGCCTTTATTACCTCATGTCATTGGCCTTTCACCCTGATTTCTTAACAGCTTGTGTGAAATGTGTTTGTCTGTGTGCTTGGTGTCACTTTCGCCTTCCTTGGCAAACACATTGATCAAATAATGTACGTTACTTTGATTTGATCAGGCATCACTCTCTGTTTTCCTCCCAGGTGCTTTATTAGGGCAAGTATCTGTGCCTTTTGATCTAGTGAAGAAACACCCCAAAGGTCAACAGACCTTTTCACTCATGACCAAAGATCAAGTGACCGGATCACTTACTACTGAGGTAAAATATCTCGTCACGATACAGTGCAACTAGATGTTAATCAAATTTCAGAAGTATTTCTCATAGATATTTGTCACTTTATGTATTTTAACTGCATTTGCATTTCACAATAACGTAGTTCACATGTACAGTGGCTTAAATTAATGCTAAAGAGTGTTTTTTTTTTAGTTAAAATGCCCTAGCTTAATATACAGAAAGACCTATGTATAAGCTATTGGCAAATTAAATATGCTATTTGATTATTTGTTTACCAACCTAAATGGACTTCTGTGTAGTTCACCTACCTGGAGCCCAGCGAGGTGCGTAGCTGGCAGACGCCCACGCCGGCCCCTACGAAAAGAGTGGAGATGGACCGCACTGTGATGCCCTGTGGCACCGTTGTTACCACTGTCACTGCTGTGAGGAGCAAACCAGGACGACCTTTAGCACCTGGTAACTTCCTTTGGCCTTTGATTCGGTTGTTTATTTTGAGGAAGGCAATCTGAAAGTATTTGAAAGCAAACTTATAAGTGAAGATGCTACAGTTGTCACATCAATCTCCTAAACCACAATATCAAATTCTATTACATGATTTTCATGTTTGTTTTAAAAATCTCTCTTACAGAATCCAGATCGCCTTCTAAAAACAAGCTGGCGGAGAGAAGGGTGTCGGAGCAGACGTCATTACTCGGAGCCAAAGTTAGCAAAGCCCTGTCATCGTCAGATACAGGTGGGATTTCCAGTAAAGCTTGTTGACATGAATGGGCAAATGCGTTTCCTTTATTTCCACTTTGTACACCGCAAGTGCTCATCAGCAGTCCTGGAGCAAGTATGAATTCAAAATGCCACATTAGTAATGATTACATTCAGCATTTGAACACTTTTCGCTTGTTTTCCTGCAGAGTTATTGGTGTTAAACGGGACCGACCCTGTAGCCGAGGCTGCTATCAGACAGCTCCATGAGTCGGCAAAACAAAAGCTCAAATCACCTGTCAAAAAGAGCACCATCATCATATCAGGAGTGGCCAAGGTACAGAAAAAGACAACTCAGTGACCCACACATGTGCATATTTAGTAGGCATGTACAATACATTGGTGCCGTAGGAGTTATATTATTCATTTGTTTTGATAGTTGTAATAGTTTGATAGTTGCGCTAATAACACTTATTAAATGTAATGTATAGTAAATATACATTTTTATACTGTACATTATCATTTTGTATTGCCCAAATTCATTTGTAGCATTTAAAACAACTGATTTTGATTTTTAATTTGTTTACGCAAAGTAGTACAACATTTTAACCAGCTTGTCTGTGTCAGACAGAATTATGTTTTTCTTTAAAAATTGGAAAACTTCAAAACATTGGTTAAGATTATCAACCCAAGAATCCACACAAAATAAAAAATTAAAAACATTTTCTAAAAAAATAAAAAAATTTGTAGTAAACTTCAAATCTTTTTAGAAAGGAATAATGCCTGGTTTATTTTAAATGATAATGTTAAAACAACTGATTTTGATTTATTTATACCAAATATACAAAATTTTAGTACAAAATTATCAGCTTATTGGTATCAGACAGAGTTCATTTTTTTCTTTCAAAATTTGAAACCTTCAAAACCTTAGTCAAGTTTGTCAACCCAAGAATTCACTCAGAAATAAAAATCAGAAAGCATTTAGTAAGACTTAAAATCATGTTTGTAGTTTGGCATTTTTTATTCATTTATACGAAATTATCAAAAAGATATGATCTGTACCAAACAAACTTAATTTATGTTGTATCTACAGGTAGTTAGTGATACCTTGTCATAGTCACAATGTTACGTCATAAAACAAGATATTTAATTGTCAGTTTCTAATTAAGGCTTTACTATTAACCTCCTCTCTAGGCCCCTCTGACACAGGATGAGGAGATGGCTCTGATGGCAGGATACGCAGCTGCGATGGACGCTTCAATGTCCGGAGCATCTGAGGGCACCAGCAGCAAAGCGTCACCCTCAGAAACAGTGGCAGAACCCACAGAGTCTCTGGTGGGTGCAAATGGCACAGATCACATGGAGGACTGGGAGAGCCAGGCTGGAGAGGACCCAGATGCAGATAAAACGTCTCTCTGTATCTCTGAAACGGGTTCAAAAAAAGGAAAAGGTGAGGTGAAGAGGGGGATGAACTTTGAGCTTTATGTGAATGAAGAACAACAACATTTAGATTATGCTGAGCAAGGTTTTGAGTTTGTATTTAAGCCATTTACAACTTCAAACTACATAAAGTGTTTTACTGGAGTTATAAATCTGATCACAGGACTTCATGTGAAAAACAAGGTCATTAACATTGCCGTTCAAAAATTTTGGATTACGATTTTTTGAAAAACATGTCTTGTGTTCACCAAGGCTGCATTTCAGCAGCCATTTTTCCAGTCTTTAGTATCACATGATCCTTCAGAAATCGTTCTAATATGCTGATATAGTGTTTAAGAAACATTTCTGATTATCCATATTTTAAACAGATGTGCAGCATATTTTTGTGGAAACTGAAACGTTCAGTGAATAGAACAGCATGAAGTGTCTTTACTGTCACTTTTTATGAAATGAATGCTATTTCTATGAACTTCACATGACTGAAAAGTAGAAAAGTGTTTATTCTATCACTTGAGCTGCTTAATGTGAACAACCTTTGACAGAAGAGAGAAGGATTTCTTAGTTAAAATCTCTATCAAATTTGAGTCTGTTATTGGGATGCCACAGTTACAAAGTTCTGTCTTACCTTTGTTTGTGTCTAATATGAACGTTACAGCACTGTCTAGTGTCTTTCTGTCTGTACTTCTGACATTTGATGACATCCACTTTCTTTTTTTGTCCTCTATACCTCTCCCTTATCACTTTTTGTTTTTTTCTTTGCCATCTTAAAGTGGAAACCTGTGCTAACCAGACTTTATTGCTGGAAGAGTAAGTGACCTCTTGAGAAGTCTATAATAGTAAAAGTATGTAGACTTCCCTGTGAAATGGTTAACAAACCCTTTAGCAAAAAGCCAGTCCATGCTCCAGCATTTTATACACGCTTCCATCACAATAGCAAGCTTAGTAATAAGTTATTATCCTGTATTTAAGTAACAAGTGGTTTCAGACTTGACTTTTGCACATGGAGAAAGATTTGACATGCCAGTTAGCATTTCAAATCTTTGGAGGCATCCCTTGCTTTTAGTTTTGTGCTGTGGAACCTTTTCATTGTTGGCCCTTTGAGAAGTTTGGCTGATAACTTGCCCAAACAGCTTTTAAAAATCCAGAACCTCAGCCATGCTGAACCTCTAAGCTGGTGTGGACTGGTTTATACTGCTTTAATTCTAAAACTGAGCACTTTCGAATACGTTTGCATACTTTGTTAGTAGTGTGCTTGTGTTCTTTCAACTAATTTACATTTGACACCGCCAGTGTATTGTTGTAGCATCCTTCAGAGCTGAAAAAGACACACTGCTACGAGCCTGTTCAGATTGCGTCAGAATTCCTACGCGTCCGCTGTGTCTTCATGGAGGTCAACAAAATCGAAAGCATATTTGATTCCCAATTTTACGGTTGATCCGAGCGTGGGGTTTGACCTCCAGGTTGGCTCAGTGAAGTATCTTGTGGAGCTTGTCTGATTGTTTTCATTTCTCTTTGGCATCCCCTTTAGGCAGCTTCCTGCACAAGAGTGCCAAGCTATTCTTCAGACGGCGACATCAGCGAAAGGAGCCGGGGATGAGCCAGTCCCACAATGACCTGCAGTACTTGGAGCATCCCGAGGCGGCCGTGATGGGCGACAGGGAAAAGAGGACGGCCACCTTCAGACGCATTATCAACCGCAAGCTTCTGCCCAGGAGCAAGAGCAAAGCCAACGGCACAGTGAGAGAACCTCCCACATGAGCTGCCCACTCCATCGCCTTCATCAAAACTAATAGTTTTGCACCTCTTCACCTTTCTAACATCCTCTTTTTCACGTTCATTCTCATAACTTTTATGCAAGTCGTTGCTTGTCTCTGGGCCATATTTGCCAAAACCTCTGCGTAGCAACAATCCCTCTGATCAACTCCCTATTAACGCCATGATCCAGATTCCCTGAAAACCTATCCCATTGTTCAGACCTCTCAGCTTGGCGCTAGATTTATCTCTTCATACGTGTGGAGGGATGTCACGGGCACTTTCCCTACTTGACCGTTCCGTCGACGCCATTCACCTTCATCTTTGAACCTTGTGCGTGTGTTTATGCAAGAAAGTTTACAAGACATCATCCAAATGAGCACTGGCTCTCTTTGTCGCTCCAAATGACTCATGTGTTATTTAACCTTATGCAAATATTCTGATCGTCATGCAAAATATATTGTGTTTGTGGCCTTCTAACCAAAGCGGGATTTGAGGACAACCCTTTGTTGTCATCTACCTGAGCTTTAACCCTTTGGAAACCCTCTGGCGACCTACTTGATGGATCCTGGAATATCAGACAAGGGAATACCATCGATTTGATTTGCACTTGTTTATATATGCTCAGAACTTGTTCCAATTGCATTGGCAGGGATGTGCAGTGAATTCTGTGGGCTTTGATGGTGAACATGCTCTGAATTAGTTTATTAAAAATGATGTGAAAGACCTCTGTCTTGATGTGAATCCAATATGGAAGTTTTCATTTTGTTAGGGAGACAAATCTGCAGTTTCACCAAATTTGACTCTGGGAACAGTGAGTTTTATTTCCAAAAATTGTTCAGCGAAACATTTTCAAACATGATCTGGTTTGGCACTGATATGTTCGCTTTAAAACAGGTTTGGTGTTTTATTCATCTTTTAATTTCTAAGGATTCAAACAGAGGTGGGAAAATATCAATAAATGGTTATTTTATTTTAAATATTTTCCTTTTTAAGCACACATTATTCAGTGTACTGTGTAATTACGTGTACATGTTTGATTTTTTTTTTTTTTTCATAGTCATTCCATCATGCCTCACATTACAATAAAAATGTGAGTTGTACCAAAGTTTTTCAACACTAAGCAAGGGCATTTTCCCATTGAGCAAGACCAGAATGCATGAGAATTTAGCTATTCAATATGTTCATGATTTATGAGAGATTTTCCCAAGTGTGCAGTCTTCTTCTTCCTGTATTCTCAAGCCATCTGAAATGGCTGTGAATGATAGCCAGTTTGTATTTTGGACCTCATCTATTGAGCCTGTGTGGAGAACTGCAGTGAATTTGTGTTATGGAAGATTTGATATTTACTTGACCTCAAACTGCATATGTAGAAGAAACCTGATTGCCTGTCTATACTGAATGTTGCCAGAAAAAGACCTCAGCAGTCTGGCTGTTAAATATGTATTTTGGGAGGACTACTGTTCTGTGTGTTTTGTTTTTTCATTTTTGTCTATGTTGTATTTTGCCATGTGCTTCCTGGCGGTCACAAAATGAAAGAGATATTTTCCAGTGAAATGAAAGGAGGCACATGAAGTTTTTATTTTTGTCCTGCTTGGTTGGCCAGCCAGAGGTGATCCAGTCATTAAATGAAATCTAACACATCAGTCCTCTGTATATGCATATCATCATAATATATCCATGTGCATTAAAGAACTCCTCTCGTTAACTAAACTCACCTGTGCTTTCTCTTGGAGTCTGGTTGGCCTTCTTAACCAGAAGGACCTTAGAAATTGTTGTTGTGAATGATAATTGTATGCTCACCAAAACACATTTACCTGCAATATTAAGATTGTATGTATGGCCTGTGAAGTAAGAACATACTGAGCTGTTCAGTTTGAAGTCCTAAACCTTCTAGAATTCTTTGTCAGCTTTTAAGAATGGTGGTTTGCGAGTAAAATAAAGTGTCATTACTTGAAGAAAGTTATGTTCTAAAACATAAAATACATGCTACTTTGCTGTGTTTCAAAACATACGTGGCTAATGTGTTGCTAAATAAGGCCTACATCCACCACAAGGATGTTAGTTTTTGAACCACTGTTGTGGTATTTGTATCAGCAAAGCTTTAAATTTCACATTGTGCGTATGAGTTTGTGTAATATGTGCTGCTTAATGTTAAAGTCTTTACAAGTAATGAACTTTTGTTACTCTTCAAACCCAATAATTAGCCTACCAATTGACGCCATGACTGAACAGCTCTGTTATAAGAGAGTGCATAAGGAAAGTCAGACTGTGCTACACAGGGATTATGTTCATTAATATATTATCTGTATTGGTTTGAGCAATAAACGCTGACTGAACACTCCCATGTTAGCAGTTTTTTTGGCTTTCAGAATTTCTATCTGCATAAATTCATTTGCATAATGGAATGAATTAGCTGGAATATTTGATGAAATCTCAGGGTACGGCGTTTGTGGAAAAACTACACTTCACATAATACCCTTCGCGGGTCTTATTTCCGGTCCTGCGCGGTTTCTGGAGCGGATTGGAACCCGGAGTCAGGATTCACTAATGTGTAGACGTTTGGAAAACAGGTAATGACTTAATGCTAAACTTGTGAGGCATTTAAATTCAAAAGCGTTGAGCGAAATGCCCGACTGCTCCTCATCCACAGGTGCAGGAGCAATGAAAAGTGTGAGCGGAGCGAGTTTCTCGAGCTTTGCGCTTTCAAACGCTCTGGCTCCAGATGAGCGCTGCGTCTCCATTCCATCCGCCATGCCGATTGTTCTTTGTTACATTTGCATTGCTGAAAGAGAGCGAGCACAGCCTGAGATCGGAGTTAAAACCCGGCTACAGTTTGAAATCTTCCAAATCACGGATTCTGTCCGTGTTGTACTCTTTCCCTGGCTGCTTACAGGCGTTTCGTGCGCAGACAGCTCCCTGTTCTGCGTTGATAAAGAGCGTCATTTGTTGTGATTGTTGATCTTAGGAGCATCAACAAAGTCTGTTGTACTGTGTACTGGGCTCTGCTGACTGACAGCAATGCAATGAATACAAAGTTATAATGGGAAAATACATTAAAATGTGTTATCACAGTGTGTTTACATTAAGACCTTAGGCACATGCAGTTTTATAACATATTTGTTATAATCTTCTCTTTATACATACTAGGCATGTGCATATTTTTAGATTCCAGATCCATAAAGTTAAATTTAAAGATATATTAAAAACCCAGTTCATACCAAAAATGACTTAAACCTTGTGCGGTGTCATATTTTGCCATGTTTTTAAAATGTGTCTTTCTTTCTTTCTTTGAAAAAGATAAGTTGTTGGATGTAAACTTTTATTATTGTACAGTCAAACCAAAATTTATTCAAGCACCTTCAACATTTCTCACATTACCGCAGTTTATTTGCTATAGTTTAGAAAATGGTAATAAAATATGACAAGAACTCAGAGTTAAACTGTGTCGGAACAAATGCATCTTGATAATGTCAAATAACTTTGATAGAAAGGTATGTAAATTAACATGGTCAGGTGTCAAATCAAATTTTTGGTCCCACATTTTGATCAGTTTTACTGGTAGTCCACTGTATGAAGA
This sequence comes from Tor tambroides, assembly GCA_021397915.2. Taxonomy (NCBI): domain Eukaryota; kingdom Metazoa; phylum Chordata; class Actinopteri; order Cypriniformes; family Cyprinidae; genus Tor; species Tor tambroides. The sequence goes on along the minus strand of JAFVLL020013069.1, from coordinate 40,151 downwards.
TTTTTCAGTCTAATATGTCAAAGTTTACGTTATTTTGCTGTCCTCACTTACATAAATGAACTATAGTGTCCTGCACCCACTAGTAAAAAAATATCAGAAATGATATCTGGTGTCTGAACAATTTTTGGCTTGAACTGTATATGTGACCCTGGATCACAAAATCAGTCATAAGGGTCCATTTTTTGAATAAATAAGGTTTCCATTGATGTATGTTTTTTTTAGGGTAGAACAATATTTGGCCGAGATACAACTATTTGAAATCCTGGAATCTGAGGGTGCAAAGAAATCAAAATATTGAGAAAATCGCCTTTAAAGTTGTCCAAATGAAGTTCTTAGCAATGCATATAACGAACCAAAAGTTAAGTTTTGATATATTTACAGTAAGAAATTTACAAAATATCTTCATGGAACATGATCTTTACTTAATATCCTAATGATTTTTGCCATAAAAGAAAAATCGATCATTTTGACCCATACAATGTATTTTTAAACATTGCTACAAATATACCCCAGTGACCTAAGACACATATAAGTAACTTAGTAGTTACTGAATGGTTACACAACACATTTCACATTTTCGTAAATGTGTCAACATGAATACAAGTCTGTATTATATACGTTTGAAATATTTTAATATATAATGTTTTTGATGTAATTAGTGTACTAATCTACTTTTAATGCTACATTTAATGGTAACACCATGCCACAAATTAATTGAATAGTAAAATTGTTACAGTTGTTAAAACTAATGTACATATTTTATGCATCATCTCTAGGGTGTCAGAATGGCAGAGCAGACACCAGATGAGTTTATTTGTAAGTGTGCAACTATAATCTCACATGTGTTTATGAATATGCATGCAACATTGTTTCAATATTGCAATATCCTCATTGCCACTGTCAAGCTTTTTTTGCGATGTCCTCGTTTTATTCAAGAACATGGCGTAATATGTGCATGTGACTGTTCTTCCTGCAGGGTGTGAGGACTGCGGGCAGTTCCATGACTCTGAGTGTCCTGAGCTGGGGCCTGTCGTCACAGTGAAGGACTCATTTGTTTTGAGTCGGGCTCGGTGAGCAGACATGAGTGGCTTTTGGCCAGATACCCTCAGAGAGGGTCTTGGCACTCCTTGAGCGTACTGACCACAATTTGATGGTCTTGTGTTTATTATCAGTGTTTCTGTTTTTTGACAAAAACAGTATGTAAAGTCAATTTTTAAAAAGTAATATTGTGAAATATTATTAAAATGTTTTCAATTTTAACATATTTTAAAATGTCATTTATTCCTATGAATTTAAAGCTGGATTTTCAGCATCATTACTCCAGTCTTCAGTGTTACACGATCATTCAGAAATCATTCTCATATTCTAATTTGGTGCTCAAATAACATTTCTCATTATTATCAATGTTAAAAACAGTTGTGCTGCTTAATATTTTTGTGGAAACCATGAATTTTTTTTTTTTTTTTTTTCAAGAAAAAAAAGGAAAAAAGTTTGAAAGAATAGTACTTATTTAAAACAGAATATTTTTGTAACAGTGTGAAGTGTTTATTGTCACTTTTGGTCAATAAAATGCTTCCTTTTTTAATTTCAGATATATATATATGTGACCAGGACCACAAAACCAGTCTTACGGGTATCGCACGGGTGTTTCTGTAGCAATAGCCAAAAATACATTGAACAAACCATACATCAGTGGAAAGCCTATTTATTCAGCTTTCAGATTATGTATAAATCTCAATTTTAAAAAAATGGACCCTTATGACTGGTTTTGTGGTCCAGGGTCACATATTATATATTAACTCAATATTATATATTAACTTGTAATTTTAACATCATTAATGTCCACGTTCCAGGTCATCTTTACCAGACAGCTTGGAGATCAGGTTGGCTGAGGATGGCAAAGAAGGTGTGTTTGTGCTTCAACGGCTGGTTAAGAGGACTCGATTTGGCCCGTTTGAGGCCAAAAGGGTTCCAAGCCTTCAAACCGAGGGGGCATTTCCTTTAAAGGTAAACAATAGACCATCAATATGCCACTCCTATCCAAATGGGCCTATACTTAATGTTTTCTGTATTGTGTGTCTTAGGTATTTCAAAAGGACGGCTCAGTGGTGTGTTTTGACACGTTCAATGAAGACGACTGTAACTGGATGATGTTGGTTCGGCCCGCCACAGACCACAAACACCAGAATCTGACAGCCTACCAGCAAGATGATGATGTTTACTTTAACACATCGCAGGTGAATTGATGCCGCACTTCTGTGCCCTTCATAGCACTGTGGATATATACTGAGGACAGCTGATAAATAATGCACAACACGTTTACTGCAGTGTGTTAACTTCAAATGCTCACTTTGCCTATTTTGACTGTTCTCTTATTTGTTCATTCTCAGGATGTCCTGCCTGGAACAGAGCTTAGAGTCTGGTATGGAGCTTTTTATGCCAAAAAAATGGATCGGCCTGTTCTTAGACCACCTGTACTTCCACTTCCACCAGGTGTGTGTGCTTTAAAGTTTGTGCAATGTGCAGTATACCTCTGTTGGATGTTGGAAATCATCCTTTTGCCTCTTCAGAAATGGTGTCCAACAAACCTGGAGTCCCTCCGGCAAAGGGACCACCAACAGAGACCCTTCCTGTCCCGGACCAGCTGCTTTGCCAAACCCTCGCACCTGCCGCAGTCCCACCTGTCCAGCAGGTTGAAGAGGCGGTATCCCAAAACAACACAGGCAACATTGCCGCCACCCCAACAGAGCCAACCAGAAAACAAGGCAGGCCACGGCGGACAAAATCACAGAAACCTGCGCCGAGTGGAACAGCTGATTCTAGTCAAGGTGCGGTGGGAATTTTAGGGGTGTGGCTTACAAAGTAGGTTATTAAAGCACATTTCAGAAAAGTAGCACTTTGTTTGAATGAGCTTTATTTTATCACCTCCCATCTAGCAGAAGCCTCTGTTCCTGTGTCCAGTGAGCAGCCTCTCACTACTGTAGCTCCTGATGTTCCTCTGTCTGTACTGGATGTCCAAGAGGTGGTTGCCGGAGATGGCCCGCCACTCAAAACATCTCGGATGACACGCTCCCCCATGTCCGCTGGGAAGTAAGCACAACCATTACAATTCCTTTATGTCACATCCTCTGTGTTTTAAAGCACATACACTACTGTTTAAAACTTGGGGTTAGATCCTTTTTTAAAGAAATTCAGCAGGGATGCATTAAAATCATCAAAAGTGACAGCAAAGACATTTACAAAAGATTTTATTTCATATAAATCCTGTTCTTTTGAACTTACTGATACACAGTTTCCACAAATATATTAAGCAGCACAACTATTTTCAACACTGATAATAGTAAGAAATGCATCTTGAGCACCAAATCAGGATGTTGGGATGCTGAAAATTGAGCTTTGCATCACAGGAAGAAGTTACGTTTTTAGATATATTACAATAGAAAATAGTTTGTAATAATATTTCACAATATTTTTGATCAAATAAATGACTTAAAAATTGTACTGACCACAAGGTAATTTCACTTTTGTCATGGATCGATTCTTTGTCCTGTTTGTCTGTTAGACCTGGTCTGAGGAAGCGATCTCTGCGGCAGGGAGGCGATCATAAAAGGGTTTACCAGTGCTGCCTTTGCAGCAAGGTGTTTCAGAACAGCAGCAACCTTAACCGACACATCCGATCCCACGGTAACTCTCCCAGCATCCTGAGAAATGACTTATCACACTCCATTTGAGGTGCTATATGCTGAAAATTTTGTATCGTATGCTTCATGGTTAATCTACACCTTTTACTTCGTTTACTATAGGCGATAAATGTTTTAAGTGTGACGAGTGTGACAAGATGTTCAGTCGAAAGGAGAGCCTTAAACAGCATATATCATACAAACACAGCAAGAATGAGGTATGCACATTTTTAACCAATATTTACTGATTTAATTAAATAACATATTTTTTAAAAAGCCAAGATGTATTCATTTTACATGAATGTGTGTGTTTTTGTATGTTTTTTTGTGTGTTATGTTTGTTATGTTATGTTTTCTTAGCCTGACATAGAGTATAGATACAAATGTTCAACCTGTGAGAAATCCTTCCGAGTGGAAAATGCCTTAAGATTTCATAACTGCAGGACAGGTAAACAAGAAGTTTTTAATTTAATAACATTAAATCTTTTTAGCAAAATATTGCACCATAAATTTCTTTGTTTTAGAGTTATTCCAAACCGTTTACACAAATTTGGTTAATAATAATAATAATAATAATTAGTAGTAGTATTTATGAAGTGCAATATTTTTTTATTATTGGTCAATTATCTGTCCATTTAATTCACTAATTCAGTGTGATTAAAAAAAGTTGTAAAAACAGATACTAATTTATTAGGATACTATGTAATTACTTAAATGAAAAGTTCCTTTTACAATTCAAGGTTTTTATATAACTTTATACTATACATTTTCCAAATGTATTGTATAAATGAATAAAATATGTATTAGACAGCATGCACAACATCTGTTTCATGTTCTCCTCTTTTTGCAGATGACAAAACGTTCCAGTGTGAGATATGCTCAAGGTTTTTCTCCACTAACAGCAATTTGTCCAAGCACAAAAAGAAACATGGAGAGAAACTCTACGCATGTGAAATCTGCAATAAGATGTTCTACCGCAAAGATGTCATGCAGGACCACCAGAGGCGGCATGTTGTCGGTAAGTTATTGAGATTGCAGTTTCAATTCATTTATTTAATGGTAACTCTTCAAATAAACCAAGCAAAGACTCAATGCGGATGTAAAATATCTATAAAGTATTTTTGAAAGTGAAAAATAACAGGTAAAGCCTGCTTATCTAATCAGTAAATAAGCACAGCCATTGAACAGAAGGTTCTTGCACATCTGTTCTCAGTTTCTAGGCCTCATTAACTTTCTTTGCCCTTCACTTTAAGCAAAGATCATCAACCATTATGTCACTTCCTCTGTGTGTGCACTAATGGCTTCCACCACCCATTGCTTTTCCACAGGCCCGAAGAACATGAAACGAGAGGAGCTTGAAGCGAACGGGGAGGAGGGAAGCAAATACAGGAAGGAGCCTTCGGCGTGCCCCATTTGTGGAAAGGTGGCTTTCTTAGACTACTGACACCAGATGTTGATATGTGCAGCACTGAATAAAGAAAATTTTTTATTCAAGGTTTTTTCCTGTCGGAGTAACATGAACAAACACTTACTAACCCACGGGGACAAGAAATACACCTGTGAGATCTGTGGCCGCAAGTTCTTCCGTGTGGATGTGCTGAGAGATCACATTCATGTACACTTTAAGGTGAGGAATAGTGGCATGCTAAACTATTTTTTCATTATCGAGTAGTTGGTGGATAGTCTAAATGACTAGTCAACCTGAAAGATGTGCTGAATAAATAGGAACCACCAATGTCTATCAAAAGCATATTGTTAAGGGGCATTCACATGCATACATGGAATAATGATTGAGCGTAATGACTACTAAAAATGTGTCATTTGTGATGTTGTACTCTAATCGAGTTCCAAAACGCATATTTTTTCAGGACATCGCCTTAATGGACGAACAGGAGAGAGAGGACTTCATTAAGAAGATTGGCATCTCTATGGAGGAAAGTGACGATAGTTCTGACGAGGAAGATGAGAAGAACGATCCTGAACATCACAAATACAGCTGCAAGAAATGTCAGGTAAAGAGGAGAAGCCACTGTCATTATTGATTAAATATGGTGTGTGTGTTCTGACATCTTAAAGGGATAGTTCACCCTCATGTCGTTCCAAACTCATAAGACCTTCTTTCATCTTCAGAATGCAATTTAAGATATTTTTGATGAAATCCGAGAGCTTTCTGACCCTGCATAGACAGCAACGCAACTGACAACTTCAGGGCCTAGAAAGGTAGTAAAGACATCATTAAAATAGTCCATGTGACATCAGTGATTCAACCTTAATGTTATGTCGTTCCGACAATGAATGAAGGTCTGACGGGTTTGGAACAACACGAGGGTGAGTAATTAATGACAGAATTTTCATTTTTAGGTGAACTGTCCCTTTAAAATTTCCAGCCTTTTGACATTTTGTTTTTTTATGAGTAACCCTCATTTTATTTGTTGTTGCAAATTAAATTGATATGTTTATTGCAAGAAGTAAAATACAGTAAAAATCTAGCAAAAATTCAGTGTGTGTTTTGCTATTTATTCATTTTCATCTATATGCAACGTATTAATGTATAAAAAATACAGAAAGAAGATTTTTTAATATTGCTAAAAATGAATAGTAAAATCACTTCATTGAAATATAATTGATTCACAAAAACTTTTAATGGCTAAACAAAAAGAATGTTCATGATGTTGCTTAATTGTATATTTCCAGCAAAATCATAAATCATAAATATTGTCCCTTTCACCCACTTTTCATCAACTTCATCAGGTGACATTCGCCAAGGGTCGTGACTACTTGAAACACATAATGGATATGCATAAGGAAAAGGGTTACAACTGCACCATGTGTAACCGCCGTTTTGCTCTAAAGGCCACGTACAACGCTCACCTGGTCATCCATCGAGACCACCTGCCTGATCCATCGGTGCAGAAGTAAGACAGAGCTTTTACATGCGGACGGTAACTTCATGAAGCTTCTTTTTGTTGCAAAGTTCAATTCCACAACTTTCTTCGCAGATATATTCATCCATGTGAAATGTGCGGACGGATTTTCAACAGCATCGGCAACCTTGAGAGGCACAAAATCATCCACACAGGTGAGTCTAGTATTACCAATATATTACGCAGGAAGAAATTAGTGTAGTGCAGTTACTTCAATCTTCTATACAAGGCTTAGTTTAAAGTGATAAACCCTCTGGCCGCTGCAGGAGTGAAGAGCCACTGCTGTGATCAGTGTGGAAAGTCTTTCGCCAGGAAAGACATGCTAAAGGAACATCTGAGAGTCCATGACAACGTCAGAGACTTCCTGTGTGCAGAGTGTGGGAAAGGTACGAACTCTTATCCCCCTCTATCCCATAATATACATTGTGCATGATAATGTGAGACGCTGTGGCTTAATTTTAACCATAAATGATTCCAAAATCAACACATTTATGGGATTAGCACATACATTTGTCTGTGTTTTCCAGGCATGAAGACAAAACATGCTCTACGGCATCATATGAAGCTGCACAAGGGAATTAAAGAATACGAATGCAAAGAGTGTAACCGCAAATTTGCTCAGAAAGTTAACATGCTGAAGCATTACAAAAGACACACAGGTGAGGAACTTACAGTAAACATTCTAGAAATGTCAAATCAAGATTTCAAATATAATAATGTATTCCTTCAGGCACAAAGGACTTCATGTGTGAACTGTGCGGGAAGACGTTTAGTGAGAGAAACACAATGGAGACACACAAGCTTATACATACAGGTGCAGCTCACTTAAATGTTGCAGAGTTTGGTTTAGTTACAGTAAAACAGTTAAATATTACTCTCATCTGTTTGTCTTTTGCAGTTGGAAAGACGTTTTCTTGCTCTGTCTGTGACAAGAAGTATGTGACGCAGTATATGCTGCAGAAACACATGCAGTTGACCCATGAGAAGGTGGAGGCTCAGAGCTGCCACCTGTGCGGCACCAAAGTCTCCACACGCGCCTCCATGAACCGCCACATGCGCCGCAAACACCCCGAGGTGAGAAACTACCACACGCCTCGAATGTCAATGACATTAGTGATAAAATTATTTTTGAAAAGTGTTTTTTTTTTTTTTTTTTTTTTGATATTGTAAGTGATAATTAAGATGATAGGAAAGTCATGCATAATGATGATAATTAAATTATTTTAATTGAAACACTGGTATGTATGAAATATCATGACAAGATATTAACAGTGCACTAACAATGACAGAAGAGGAAAAATGTAGAACATGTGACGTTTGTAAGTTGCTTTGGATAAAATGTTTTCTAAATGCATAAATGTAAATGTAAAAAAAATTGCATTCAAAAATAATTCAACCATAGTTCATGTATTGTCTATTGATAAATCTTGTTGTACATTTAAAACATTTTATGCATTCTTTTGTGCATTCTACACATTTAAATGAAATAAACTGTACATTTTTCAAAATGCTCATTTTATATAAAATAAAAGTTTATCAAATAAATAATGTATTTGTTGAGTAAATTACATACTATCTTAGACAGTAAAATAAAACTGTCTGTCTTTACTGTCACTTTTAACCAATTTAATGCATCCTAGCTGAATAAAAGTATTCATTTCTTTTGAATGGTAGTCTATCACAGTTTCCACAAAAATGTGAAAAACCGTAAATATGCAAACAGAAAACAGTTCTTTTAAATTGTAATAATATTTCACAATATTTACTGCAAATTACTATTCTGTTTTAGCCAGTAAAATGGACTCATTTAAAACGAATGAATTCATTAAAAAAATGAAAGAATATAAAATGACAAAATACTAACTGAATTTAAAGGACCTTTTTATTTTTTTTATTTAATTTCACTCACATCTTTAACATTTTCGACTTTATGGAAACCTAAGAAGTTTCATATGATCTCAGCAGATTGTGACAGTACGATTGGGAGACTTTGATCTTCAAGAGCCATCAACAGTTGACGCCTCCACCATCAGTATTTCACAGGTTTGTCTTTTAACAGCCTGTGTTGTGTGATGATATACAGAGTGAAAATTATAGGAGGCTAGTGTTGCATGAGAGACATTTGAATGTGTTTTTTTCATGATTTGGTTTCTGTTCATCATTCTCGCTGTTGTTCAGCCCTCTCTGACTCTGGAGAAAGGCTCTCTCACTGCAGAAAAAGTCTCCAGGAACCCCAATCCCTCCAAGAAGAGGGCAAAACACCTGCCTCATGAGCCCGAGCTGTCTGATTCAGACGAGTACGCTGACTTCACCAGCAAAACCACTGAGTTTTCCACCACTGTGGGAGATGAAACCAACTCTGCTGTGCAGAGCATTCAACAGGTTTGTTCAGTAATGATTTCCAAGCATTTTGCCAAGTCAAGCCTATTTATTTTGTTAATGCACATTGTTGGTCTCATTGAGCATGATTCTTTTCACAATTGAATTAAAATTCTATACTATGTGTCTAAATAAGTAAAAAATAAATAAGTTGTTTTTTATTTAACTAGTTTCATTAAGATGTTATATATTTTGTCTAAATAAATTGAAAATGAAATACTAAAATCAACATTTTAAATGCTACAAGTGAATTTAGGTATCATAACACAATGCACGGTATTAAAAATGTTATATATTAATTTTAAGATTGGATGAAGATTACAGTTAACAGTGTTTTGAAATTCAAAATAAATTAATTTCATTTAATACATTTAAAAATCAACCCTAAAGTTCCTGGTCATATTGAGCATGATTCTTTTCACAATTCAATTACTGATATTAAAATTCTTATGATAAAAGATAATTATCTTCATGGCTGAAACTGATATTTGGGAGATAATAAATTCTATTGATCTAAATAAGTTCAAAATAAAACATTAAAATCAGATTTTAGTTAATTAGTTAAAATGCTCTATTATTTTGTCTAAATAAGTTCAAAATTAAACACTAAAATCAATTGTTTAAGTTTATTTAGGCATCATAACTTAATATATTGCTATTACGTTTAACAGTGTTATTAAATTAAAATGTAATTAATTTATCTTAATACATTAAAAAATCCTCATATCTGTTCTGTTCTGTCAATGTCTAATAAGTAGTGTATCCCTAGAACAAATCAGTTCCTGACTGATGAAATCAAATCTTTTTTTATTAATATTATTTTTTTTTTTTTTATGGTCAAATATTTTGGTTCGCTTTAAAATTGCAGAAGCAGAATAGGTTGTGAATGCCATTCCATGGACTTTAAAGCCAACAGATGTTTAGATTTATTTTTTTTAAAAAAGCGTGCATTTGATTTTAAATGTTGTTTAATTCAATACAATATTGAATAATGTCCTTGGTTCAATGTACACAAACAGGTGGTAGTGCTGGCTGACCCCAGCGCCCCTCCAGCCCCCTCCAGCTCGGTCAGTTTGACCAACATCACCGTTACCCCCATTACCACACCCGCTCCCGCCCAATTCAGCAACCTGCAGCCCGTCGCCGTCGGCCACCTCGCTCCGAGCGATCGCCCCCTGACCCTGGACAGCTCCATCCTCACTGTGACATTCGATGCTGTCAGCGGTTCGGCGATGCTGCACAACCGGCCAGCGGATCTCCAGTCAGAGGCGGTGGGATCCACAGGGGCCGCAGCTCCACAATCGGTTCCTCATTTTATTAACCTCACTACCTTTGTCAGCCCCATCTCCCATCAGCTGGAGCAGCCCGCTTTAACCTGGAGGCCCGTCGCACCGACCGACGGAGCTCATGCGACCACCATAGATGAAACCCAGACAGACCCTCAGGTACCCCCAGAACAGCCACAAGCACTGCCAGAACAAAGGCATCAGATTCAGCCGCAAGTCACGGGACCTCCCCAACAACAGACCGCCTCAGCACCACAGATGTTCAGCTACTGAGAAATTAGGTATGTGATATAATTTATAGCTAAGGTCCCATTTTGGAAGTTGGGTAAGAATTTGGACCAATATGATGGAAGTTTTTGTTACTAATTGAGCACTTCTCTTTGTTGAAAGTATGACTATGACTATAAGGGCAGTGCAAGTCTTTTCTTTGAATTTATTCAAAACCAGTGGACATTTTCAACAAATTATTAAGAGCCCAGAGGTGATTATCTTATTTTTTTATTTAATTTTTTTGAATGAATGCATGAAATGTCTGATTATGATTTAAAAGGAAGCAGGGACCTTAGTTTTTCAAAATAATAACTCAGATTATATTTGTTGTATGATGTCATGCTGTGGATTGATGATGTCAAAAAGAATGAATCGATATAAATGTAATACATGGATCGATTGTATTGTAAGTGCTAACTGGAAATATTTTCTATTTTTTGTTTCCTTTTTTGAAAAATAAGTTGTCCTTTTAATAAATGCATGTATGGACTTGTCTCTGAAGTGTTGAATTTGTATTAATGGATACAATTAATTTATTAAAGGATATGGAATATATATACATATATATATATATATATATATATATATATATATATATATATATATTACCTGTAAATTAAATAAAAAAGGAAATTTATGACCAAATTAATATCAACCAATACCATTCAATTTAAAAATCTAGTATTGGACAATATCCGGTTTGGTACCAGTATCCCTAAATCTAATCAATCCCTGATGGATAAAATAAACTATTTCCACTTCCATTCGAAATCACAGAAGAAAAAACGGTTTTAAATGCAATTTCAAGAACTTCAAAGGTAACAAATCTTCGAATTTTGCTGTGAATAATATTTTATACAGTAGTCAACATTTGAGGTGGATCAAAACCTTTCATCAAAGTTGTCCTAAAACCAAAACAATCTTGATGAACAACTTCGATAAACTTTTTTGATCCACTTTATCTGCGTGTGGATTTGACAGAGATTATGCAAATAGAACTGAACGAAGGAACACCTGAAGTCAAATGCAATAATGTTTTTAGGATTAAAAAATGTATGACAGAATGAAGAATTTTTTTCTGAATATTTATGTCCTACATTTTATCCAGGCCAGCTAAACGTAGGCTATTGCTGACATGCTAACACGATAATCAGCTTTTTCACAAACATGTGGTGTAAGTGCGAGCCTGTATATATTTTAACCTGATGATCTAGTTGTTAAAAACGTCCATATGAATTATCCACGATCCAAATGCAAAAACTCATCTTTTGTAAAGTTCTGCTGAGCCTCCAAACCGCTAGCGGCGCTAATAGCGCGAACTTCACCAAAGTCATTCACTCAGCAACGAAGGAGAGAATCTTGCGGCTGCGCCGTGGTGAGTAGATGTTTGTCACTTGATTCCGTATAATGTAATTCATTCTAGGAGAAAACAGCCCTATTTTGAGGTTTCGTTAGATACACGTAATTCATATAACAAGTTCTGCAATTTTCAAAACAAATACAGGGTCGTGTCGCGTTAAGACTGAGAAGTTTGATGCACTAGGACAGTCAGTGTAGATCACGCTTATGTGTTGCAGCTGCCAGCGAGTCACTGGAGTGAAGTGGAACTAAGTGCGACTCGAGTTACAGAAAAGACAGACCTGCAGCTACACAGACAGAGTCTCCGAGTGAAAGCGTGGCACAGGTCTCGCCAAGATGGAGTTTGCAGCGATCTTTGCACTATCACTGCTGATAGGTGCGCTGGTTGTGTTAGTGGCTCTGGCTGTTGGCAGACAGAAAGACGAATTATCTGAGCAGAACGAACAGAAGACAGACACCAGTGCACCGGGTAAGTGTCTGCCAACATCTTGAAGTTGATTTCTCGTCACTAGCGTAACGACGTTTTAAACTAGTTTATGCTTATGTTGTAAAGTAGTTTATTTTTATGTCATGTCTTCATAATCAAACTGCTGGATAATGTTATAGTGGAGGAAAATGCAGCGAAAGCTTCTTCCAAAAAGCAAAAGCATCAACAGCGCCCCCGTAAGGAGAAACCGCAGCAGCACACATTCTCACACAAGCTACTGGCTTCCTCCCTAAAGGTGATTCGAGCTTAAATGTCAAAGATATAGTAAACACATGGCGTCGTTTACTGTCCGAGTATGTTACAGTAAAGAATTTATAATGTTACAGAAGATTTCTTTTTCAAATCAATGCTGTCACTTTCTGTTAATCAAAAACGTATCATGTTTTCCACAAAAATATGAAACGACTATTTTCAACATTGATAATAAAACATGTTTCTTGAGCAGCAATATGGCTTCTTAAAATTCAGGAATAAATGACAATACATGCGCACAAACCTTAACCCCCTGTCTCATAATAGTTCTAATTATGATTGTTTACTTATATAATCCTATTTCAGATGTCAAGATTTCAAAATCTTGTCATCTTTATGTATTGATATTTCTGTGCATTTCTTTCTCCTTTCTAGAATCACAGCGGCAATGTCACCTGTCTGGATTTTAGCAGCAATGGCAAATACCTTGCGTCTTGCTCGGATGACCGTACCATCAGGATCTGGAGCACTAAAGACTTCCTGGACCGAGATCACAAGTGCTTGCGGGCCAACGTTGATTTTGATCATGCCACACTCGTCCGCTTCAGCCCAGACTCTCGGTACGTTTGGCTTCATTATAACACGCGGTTAAATCGAACAGTTTTCTGAAACAGTTATTGCTGCTGACTGGTTTGTGTTTGTCCCTAGAGCGTTTATCACTTGGCTGGCTAGTGGAGAGACCGTTCGCATCTATAAGATGATTAAAAAGGATGATGGCACATTCAGTTTCAAAGCTGCCTCAGAGGATTTCCCTCAGAAACACAAGGGGGTCGTCATCAACATCGGAATCGCAGAGACAGGTCAGTGGACTCCAGTAATTAAATGCATCTGAACTGTACTAATTGTGATGAACATAGGCTAAGCAAGCTTACCTAGGTAATTTTCTATTCGTTTTTTTAGGCAAATTTATAATGTCCGCCTCTGTTGACACCACCATTGTGATCTGGGATCTGAAGGGAGAGGTTTTAGCTACTATCAACACGAATCAGATGACCAACTCGCACGTTGCTGTGTCACCGTGTGGAAGGTTAGTTTTTTGAAACATCTAGTCTAATCATATATTTCTTATTTTCTACTGATATACACTTGTATGGTAATGTCCTTTCTTTGATGAAACCCTCTTTGCAGCGCATTGTCAAAGAGTCATAAAAAGATTCACGCTGAAATGTGCCACATCGGTGGTAATAAAGAATATGGACGCAATGCATACATAAATGAAATGGATTGAAAACCTGTATTTTTTCCTTCTCATAAGGTTTGTTGCTTCCTGTGGCTTTACCCCTGATGTGAAGGTGTGGGAGGTTTGCTTTGCTAAATCAGGGGAGTTCAAAGAGGTCGCCCGTGCGTTTGACTTAAAGGGACACTCAGCTGGGGTTTACTCCTTTGATTTCTCCAATGACTCTCGGAGGCAAGATCATCTCATCTTTTACCATTGAACAAAAAACATAATATAAATACATTTATATAAATGAAATCATAACTAATTCATATAAATAAATAAATATATATTAATATTATTATCATCTATTAATATTTTGAATTATCATAGATATTTAATGAATAGTGATTAGATTTTATTAATTAGATTAGATTTTTAAGTTTAGTTTGTCTTTTTTTATTTAAAAAAAAATATATTTTTAGCTTCAATTTTTTAATTCAGTATTTGTTTATTCAGTTATTTCAGTAATTTTAGTACTTAAAATTAAACTATATAGTTTCAGATTTTTTAAATTTTTCATCTTTTTTTTTTTTCACTTAGCAAAACAATTTTATTTGTTTTAGTTAACAAAAACAACACTGTTATTAATTAGTGAACAGATTTAATAACATGTTGTGTTAATCATTTTGTTACTTGAGTCTGAACAGTGCAGAAACTTTAACTGTTTTTTTTTTTACATTGAATTTAGATAGCTATATTTAATAACATTTCTGTCACTCCCTTTTACAGAATGGTGACTGTGTCCAAAGATGGTACGTGGAAGCTGTGGGACACTGATGTGGAGTATAAGAAAAAGCAGGACCCATATTTGCTCCGGAGTGTGCCGTGTCAGGTGTCAGAGGGGAGCCGCATTGCCCTGTCTCCCGACGGTCGTGTAGTAGCCATATCAAACGGTTGTGATATAGCAATGTACAGTGCCAGCACTGGTGAAATTGAGGAGGAGATTCACGGTGTTCACAGCGAAGAGATAACTGACCTTAAGTTTGACATCAACAATCGTTTCCTAGTGAGTAGTGGGGACCGTGCCATTCGCGTCTTTCACAATGTAACCGGTTACCGCGCTGCCATCCAGGACATGCAGACCGTGCTGAAGAAAGCCTCAAATGATGGAGTGAGACAGAGACTCCAGCAGCAGATAACAGATGCTCAGAATGCTCTGGACACAGTGCTGAATGCAACGAAGAACTAAAAGCTGATTTGTTTTCATTGGAAAGCTAGTGGGCTTTTGGTTTCAGAATTAAGTTGCTTGAGCATGCTGATTTTACTGAATAAATGGGGTGTTTTTAAGTGTTTGTCAATTACTTTTGTTCACTAAATTTTCTACTGCCATCTCTTGACGTTTACACTTTTTAAGGGAAATATAGTGTAAGGCAAAATGCAGTCATACTGAAATGGAAAAATACCCTTTTATACAGAAATACAGATATATATATATATATATATATATATATATATATAATGTATATGTATATGTTGCTTTTGCACTGCATCGTATTTGACTTTTTAGAATTGTCTTTACTTATAGTTGTCTCTGCATATTGAGCTGGGAATATTTTATGATCAAAGAACCTTTAAGGAAGTACTATCAGCTATTTTGTAAGAATTAAAAGTATGAAAAGTATATAAACAATTTTTAAAAAGTATATGAACTTTTTTTACATCTAAATATCAAACAAAAAGCTTATATTTGCTTTTTTGTTTTATTACATTTTGTCTTATTTATTGCTGTCCTTAAGCTTGATTAATGTAAATAACGTTTAACATTAACTTCAATAATCACAACAGCCATTTTAGTATCTGAATTCATCTAAAAAATAAATAAAATCAGACCCAGAAGACTTTTATTTTGAAACGAACCGTAACCGTTATGAGTGATTTTAAAACATTAGGGTTATAAATAAGTACAAAGAAGGGTTGGGGACATGGGTCGCTGAGCGATATATATGACTAGTGGCTTTTTCATCTTATAATAAAGTTAACATAAATTTAACCACAGCAGCCACCTGTGCCCTCAATAAGAAGGTGGGACCTGTCAAGAAGTGGAGTCGTGAATTCTCGCGATGCGAGATTTGCGAAGCCAGACTGCGAGACCGACACGATTCCAGTAAGAGTACTGATAAAATTCAGAAATGTCGGGTCGCTCGGTCCGCGCGGAGACCCGAAGCCGCGCTAAAGATGACATTAAGAAAGTGATGGCGGCTATCGAGAGAGTACGGAGATGGTGAGTATGGCGGGAGGCGTCACGATACTTTCAAAGACAGAAATGTTTTTCAAAAGAGAAACTTCAGTCGGAAAGGAGGAGGAGTTTTATAAGAGGATGCCGTTTGATTGACACAACAGACAGCCAATGGCAGCGCACTTGTCTTTGTTTTCTCATGGGACAAGTGGCAAAAAGAGGCGGGTCTAGAGAGGACTTTTAAAAGGTTTCTTCATGTTCTGAAGAAGCGTAGGACTGTCAGTAACCTTATATAAATAATATTATTGATCTTTTTTTTTAGAGTTCAGTAAGTCTATTATCCATTTACTGTGCAAAAAGAGTAATCCAAGCACATTCAATCAAGGGTTTAGCCCAGCAAAAAACAAGCACTTTTGTGATTGAAATAAATGGGGATATTGGATAGGGTTCAACTCATCAACAAATGGACTTTGTAATCCCACATGTCCCGAAAAAGCTCTTAGAGGAGTCTTTAAACTTTCTCCATCTGGAAACTTGATAAGTGCTTTTTTCTGCATGGTTGCATTTTTAACATTGAGACTTGATCGAGCTTTCAAGTCATGTATATGGGAAACCTGTTACACAATTGCTCTATTTCAGGGAGAAGAAATGGGTCACAGTTGGAGATACATCATTAAGAATATTTAAATGGGTTCCTGTGGTGGACACAAAGGAGGTACGACACATCTGAGTTGTTCATTTCTCTTGGTTTTAATTCTTCCAGAGTTCATTTTATACATAAGATCAACATCTGTAAAGGGTTTTCCAAACTCCTTCGCTATATTAACTGTATCTGTAACCTGATTTCTTTTAGAAGGACAAGAGCAAAGTGTCTGTGGGTGGAGAGATACAACGGAAGAATTTTCCCACAGAGGAGGCGTCTGATAACTCCTGTTCTGCACTGTTAGATTTTCAAGGTAATCATTTGCCTGAGAGATTCAAGTTTTAAAGGCATAGCTCGCCCAAAAATGAAAATTGTACCATAATTTGCTCAGCTTCTTTTTGTTCCAAACCCATATTGGTTTCTTTCTTTCATGTCAAATTCAAATCTTCTCTTGGTCACCTCCTGCCTTCTCAGATGAGAACAGCAATCAAAGTTCTCTGTCAGATTTGTACCAGCATAAAGTAGCTGCAGACAGCAGTAATAATTCCAGTCCGCAGCCCAGTGAGCCGGTCAGCCCTGCAACTCAGAGTCTAGACTACCGTACAGATGACCCACAGCCGCCCACCCTCGGCCAAGAAATCATGGAAGGTGAGACTTATACCTTGCATTTTTCATTGAGTTTAATATTAATCTCAGAGCTGAGAGAGTCATTAATTAATTTCATTTATTATATTATTTATAATTAAATTACACATTTCCAAAAGTATATCCAGTGTTTTATAAAGCTTGTAATTTTATTAATCTTGCTTAAATATTTAGTCACATTAACCTGCGATTTCACAGTAAGTCGTTTGCCCTTTTTGTGTCATTGTGATTTGAACAAATGCATGATGCTCTCAGAAGTTCACTGAAATCGTTTAGTCAGTTGACCCACTTTTTAAAAATGATAACTTTTTTTTTTTTCTAGAGCCGCTGCTGCAGTCAAGTGAGATTGCAGATGAGCCGCCAACGCTGATCAAAGAAGATCTTTTACCCCTCACTGCTCAGGTACAAAACTAGTCAGAGGTTCATGAATGCTGGGACAGTTCCTCTGCCTTGGGTTGTGAACATTGCTTACCTTCAAATTAGTATTATTTATTTATTTAATTTTTGGCAATACTGTATATCAGAAACATAAAACGTTACATAAATATCTATATATAATATTTAATGTATGTATAATCATTTTTTTTAAACCATTTTTGTTATTTATTCTACTATATTCATTTTTTATATTATATATATTAAACCTTTTGTAGTAGTAAATTTAATAAATAATTAATAATTAATTGTCCCTTTTTCTCTGGGTATAGGAAGATGAGGACAGTTGTGGAGCCCCACCACTGAAAAGAATCTGTACCGAGCAGGTCTCGGTCATCCAGGCGGCCCCTCTTAGCTAACACACACACAAACACACAAACACACACACACACACACACACTGTACACTGGGCATTGATAATCAGCCAGACTGATCACTGACCTTCCTAGAACTGCTGCAAAAGACACAATATGGACCAGACATCAAAAAAGCACTATATTTATTATTGCATGGGATCGCTTTGCAACATTTTAGATTTACAAATCTTTGCTTTCCCTTTGTAACTCGGAGAATATGCTTCCATTCAGGTCATGTCACAATTATTGTTCTTTTTTTGAAGATCTCATAGTAGAATTTCTGAATTGTTATATCTTGCACTAATTCTGACATAACATGAATAAAGCATGAATTCAACATTTGTAGGCCAAAACCAAAAAAGCCAGACTGTTAACTAGACATTCCTGTTTACAGGGAGAATGAATGAATGTACTATCACTATAAAGCCCTTCTTGTTGAAATTGCTGTTACAGTTATTATAATGCTAATAATTTTATTTTATTGTCATTAGAATGTGATGCTTGTTAAAAAAGAAAGCCATAATCTCATGTCATGTTGACTGAAGGCTTAGTCGTTATTGAAGAATATGTCATGCAAAACAAAGACAAATAACGAGTTATATGACAAGGGTACTTGAAATATAATTGAACATATCATGCTTTATGCACAGATAATCTCATTAGACCACACCATTCGCTTTTAATAAAAACAATGACTCAACATGCAGAATGTCTTCAGTCAAATTCTGTAAGTTTACACGCAGATTGAAATGAAGTCTTTAAGTCTTGTTTTTAAAGATGTGAATAATATCTCGATTTTCTGTTTGTAGATTCTGGTCTCAGGGTCTGTAGTGCCTCAGCTCTCATTTGTTGCAGTAATTGAACATTTACTCTTTTGTCTCTGTAGGACACCCCTAAAAATGCCTCTCTTATGCCACCTTTTATTTTTTGCACACTGGTCTAGTGGGCACATTGAAGTTGATGAAGCAGTCATATTGTTATTTGATGCAATATCATTAAAATTTTAGACATTTCAAGATTCATTTTTCAAGATTTGTTTTTTTTTTCATTATTTTAAATTAATAATGTACACCACCATTCAATAGTGTGGGGTTTCAATGTTTTTTTGTTTTTTTTTAAGAATTTCATAATTGTATTAAGCAAGGGTGATTAAAATAGAAAGTGAAGACATTTACAATATTACAAAAGATTTCTGTTTCAAATAAATTGTTCTTTTCAACTTTCTATTAATCAAAGAATCCTGGAAAAATGTTTAAAGGTTTCTACAAAAGTATTAAGCAGCACAACCTTGATAAGAAGAAATGTTTTTTGAGCAACAAATCAATATGTGACAGTCTTAAGTAGCACAGTTATATTTGTAGCAATAGCCAAAAGTAAATTGTATGGGTCAAAATTATCCATTTTTCTTTTATGCCAAAAATCATTAGGATATTAAGTAAAGATCATGTTCCATGAAGATATTGTAAATTTCCTAGTGTAAATATATCAAAACTTAATTTTTGATTAGTAATATGCATTGCTAAGAACTTCATTTGGACAAATTTAAAGGCAGTTTTCTCAGTATTTTGATCTTTTTGCACCCTCAGATTTCAGATTTTCAAATAGTTGTATCTCGGCCAAATATTGTCCTATCCTATATATTAGAGTGATCTCTGAATGATCGTGTGACACTGAAGTCTGGAATAATGGCTCCAGAAAATGCAGCTTTACCTCACATCAAATTACACTTTAAAATCTATTTAAATAGAAAACAGTTGCTTTAAATTGTAATAATGTTTCAAAATATTCTCCAAAAATAATATGGGTAGAGATTCAGTATTTGTGGTGTTACCCCGCGTTTGACCTGCATGTGGCGCTGGAACACTACTTTTCATTTAAAAAATAATTATTATCGCTTGATTTTTAAAAAATATTATCCTAATATCTCCTTACGTATCATCACTCTGTATGTTTGAAATATTTAGGTTATCCACTAAATACGTATTTGTATTTTCCCTCCTCTGGTTGTGTTTTAGCACTCCCTGTATTAGTTTCGGCTTA
>JAFVLL020013069.1:0-17500 GCA_021397915.2 Tor tambroides | reverse complement strand
ATTTTTTCAGTGATTTCATTTCCCTATTGTCTGATATGTTAATAAATCTGCACATTCATGTCTCCGTGGATTTTTTTTTCTATTTATTTCTTGACTTTGCTGTATTCTGATTGATCTGGTCTTTGTCATTGTTATTGTTTATTCAACATGGAACGCATAAGGAACTGGTGCCAGTACACAGTACAGAAGACCGTTTCATGCCAGACACAAAATGGGACAGAGACTGTTGTGCAGCGACTGTTTCAGAGTTGCCGATGGCCTGGACCGTGTTCAAACCTCATCAGGTACAGAGAAAAGAAATGATCTCATGGTATACACTGGGTTATACTCCGCTATTCACTCTCACATTAACTTGAACGACAGCTAACAGACTCTGTGTGTGTTTTGCCTCTCTGTATTTTCCCAGCTACAGAACTCTTGTGAGACCTGTGTACAGAGTGACCTACAGGAAAATCACTTCTCTGGAATGGCGATGCTGTCCAGGATTCCATGGAGAAGACTGCAGAGAGGGTGAGGGAGCTCATTTTTTGCTGATCTCAAGTTCACTGTAGCGTTACCGAATCATTTGAATGACTGTAAGACAAAGGAATTGTTAGATGTTGTGAGCCAATTACATAGACATTTATTAGTTGTGTTTGCTAAGACAAGCAAAAATATAGCACAAATACCATAGAGATTTTATGGTTGGCCTCTTTTGACTTGGGACCCTAACAGCCACATAAACACCACTTAGAAAACCCTAGCTACTG
This sequence comes from Tor tambroides, assembly GCA_021397915.2. NCBI lineage: Eukaryota > Metazoa > Chordata > Actinopteri > Cypriniformes > Cyprinidae > Tor > Tor tambroides. The sequence goes on along the minus strand of JAFVLL020013069.1, from coordinate 16,751 downwards.
GATAGCAGTGCCTTCGCAACCACCCGAACACCCAAACATACGCTACACCTGACATCAAATGCTTTCCTACTATATGTATATAGTGTGTGAAAAACAGTATGCGAACAGAGTAGTATGTCCGAATTCATAGGATCTGAAAAACAATACCCAGATGACCTACTACTTCCAGTGAGATTCTGAAGTGCACATTTAATGGACACTTTACTGTCCCATGAGGCCACAGGAGAGGATTTATGAATGGCAGTGAAGCGCCATTCATAAATCATCAGAAAAAGAAAAAAAACAAACTATTTTTATATTTTTACATTAACAATGTAATCAATATTGTATTTATTAAAGCCAAGTATGAATCTCATCAAGTGTTAAGCATTTTACATTTATTCCAAAATAATAACTCAAGGCAGTAACAATTTAAACAATACATATATATATATATATATATATATATATATATATATATATATATTGTGATCTTTTGTTCTGCTATTCTTTTTAATAATTAACTTTTCACTCTTTTTTTAATTTTTCGGATCATCAGTCATCAAAGCTGGGTAAATATTGGTCACAGGCAGAGATTTACTTTAAATTACACCAAGCTGATTACTCACTAAAAACTCCCACAGATCATGTTTTCATGCAACTTTAAGTCTTATTTTGACGTAACAAAGTGGTTAATATTTAAATGTGTGAGTTGTTTACATACATTTTTTAATTAGTCTTCGCATTAATGCCATTATATTGTTCATTCAGACTGATTTGCAAACACTGAACACACTCAAACACATGAGGCAGGATTTATCACATAAACCAATCACAGCAGATCATAACCAGTCATATCCAAACATATCGCAATGGAAGCAATGCCTCCTCTCACGTGACTCTCCCCCATTCATTCTCAATTACCCCCCACTAAACCCACGGCACACTTTAGGGGGTCTGTTAAAACTCAATGAAACTCAACCCCTCAGAACACCCTAGCAACCTCCTAACAATGCCCTAGCAACCACCCAAATATCCTAACAACTGCATAGCAATACCCTGGCAACTACTCAGAACATCCAGGCATAGGGATTTTGTGGTTGGCCTTTTTTGACTTGTGTATGCCAGCAACCATTTGAAATCCACCCAGAATACCCTAGCAACCACTCAGAACACCCTGGCAATCACCCAAGCTTCTGGCAAGATATTTGTAAGGGCAAGCACCACTCACATTTGACTTGGCATGGCTTGGTGGGTGGTTCTTTTTTAAATTTAAGTCTCTTAGCAACAAGGAAAGATCCCTTACATTCATTGTGTGGGTGAGAACGTGAGTGACAACAGCTGGTCTGACTGTGGAAATCAAGCATCTGGGTGAAATCTCAAAGTGAATGTGTCATAATTATATGCCCGTCTAAATGTATTTCCTTTCTCGCTATATGAACACCAAACACTTTAGTGCTAAAACATCCATTGACATGTTTCTGTATTAACCAGGAGAAAATTCATTCAAAGCATGCTCAGATTTTCCATGACAAAAATTAGTAAAAAGTCAGAGATCTTAGAATGAATGTTATCACGCTATGTCATATGAGCATAGTTACACTCCTTACTGACTCACGTTACTGTTATCCTAAAGAGATAATCATAATCAAAACCAGCACAGCTCTGGGTCTTAGCATATATTGGGTAAATACATTTTAATTGACACTGAAATAAATAGCTAGATGAAAATATTTTGAATTGAGGAAATGAGTCAGTGCTTTAATTCGTTTTGATTCATTTGACATAGTACAGTTAGTTGTGGTAGAGGTCACAAAAGTCCAAATAATTTCTAACCCAGTAGGGATAATTTACCCATGACACACATTCCCATGTTTTTCTGGATGGGGATGGTTTAATGAACCTCCCCCCACCCCCCCACACTGGCCCGTCTGCAGTGTCTCTTTTCAGATCATCCCCTGTGAGATGCAGATGATTTAGTTTGGGTCAAATCCAAGGGCGCCATGATCTCTGACATGGTAAATAAATCAGAAATCTTCATTCCTCATCCCTTTCTCCTTCCTCCCACCCTTTTTATCCCTCTCCATTGGGCTCATAGCTTTAGCCTGAGGCTGTGGATCCCCCGGGTCTCAGGCCCCTCTGTGTTTGGTTTATTTAAGAACATATTTTTGGAATTTGGATTGTGACTCACAGTCAAACAGCTCAAGTTAGGTCAAAGTCAGTCTGTGTGAAATCCCAACATTTCTAGTTGCCATGTGTAATGAGGCCTAACGAAGAATGCTGTATCTGATTTCACTCATTATGGACTTTTTATATTTCCGGGTTTGGAGCGTGGCAGTAAACCATTAGGAAGGTAAGCTTGTGCTTGTACCTGGTAGATGGGAAATCGTAGCAAATATTATTTTAGCATATCCAATTTGCTCCAGCAGCAGCTGTATTAGAAAGCACAAATATTCTAATGCAAGGGTAGAATAACACAAAGTATAGTGCTATAAAGTTAATAAGAAAATATTAAAAGCTAACTAAAAATATAAATAAAACACATTATTTTGATAGTCCACTTTAGACATTCTACTAACTATAAGAAACTTTGCAACTACATGTTAACTACCAGTCAGAGTGTTAGTAAACTTAATATCTGCAAACACTTTATTTTGATAAAATAATCATTTGACAATAAGTAACCTATGTCAACTCATTCTACTAACCCTAACCCTAACATAATAGTCTACTATTACTCTAATGAGAGTTAGTTGGCATGTAGTTGCAAAAAGTCATAGTTAGTAGAATGTGTGTGCTATTAAAATAAAGTGTAACCAATGACATAATATGACAATATGATACACCTGTTTTGCACGTTTACATTGAAAACAATGCAAACACAGTGCAGTGGAATGCAAAGTGGTTTTGTGTTTAAAAATGCAAAGCATAAGGTATAGAGCCTTTTTTTAAAATGTTTTTTGAAACTTACTTTAACTTAAGCAGCACATTTTCAGAATGCTGTGTCATGCACAAGATGCCACAAAAGAGGCAAAATGTCAGCATATTTGCACATTTTTATATAGAAAAATGATGGAAGTGCAGCGCACTGGACTGCAACTACGCTTTCTGTATGAATGGACCAGTCCTGATTGGTCTTCACTGTAATCCATGGTAACGCTGTGTATTCGACCCGATCACCATAACTGAGACCGTATCACATCTTTCGTACCACAGCGCAGACTTGGTTGTCTTCTGGCAGGATTCAAAGCTTGGTTGTAAGAACAAACCAGCTATAATGGGGGCGAACAATCCAGCCATGTATGTAAACAGAAATGCAATAAGAAACTTTTAAGCTGATTCATGCTCCCCTGGAGTTGTGGTTTGAATGTTTATTCAGCTCAGTTTGACAGTTATTGAAAATTGTGTGACTAGCTGAGGTCATTTTCAACCACTTTAAATTCATGTCGTAAATTCATGTGCCTTGTATTAAAAGATACCAGTGTGATGAAGTTGTTTGTTCATTAATGCAGCCCAGACAAAGAAATCTTTTCCCATCCATCAGATTAGTCAGCAAAATGCTGGACGTTTTGTTGCTGTCCCTCCCTAGGTTAACTTTGTTTTGTTCATTAATGCATTCCTCATATATCGAGGCCAGTTTCTCTCTACATCTCAATAAATATTGGTATGTCAAGAGCTTGGATATTCCGATCGATTGTGTTTGACTATGTGAATAGGATAGCTTTATGTTTGACTAATGAGTAGACGTCAAGGAATGCACTGGTGCAATGCTGTTGAGGTGTGGGTGGGTGGTTGCAGCTGGGATCGACAGCTGTAAGCAATCCTTTGTCCCATAACCATATTCCAATTGTCACTAGAGAGCAACTCCCAGAGATAGCATGCAACAAATCAAAAATCCTCAACAATCTAATATAAGACTTGGTTATGTTTTTCAAGTTGGTTAGGTTGATATCTCGATTGATATATAATACAAGACTGATGACACACTATCATTTAAATGTTTCTTGAGCAAATCAGCGTATTAGAAGGTTTTCTGAAGGATCATGTGACACTGAAGACTGGAGTAATGATGCTGAAAATTCAGCTTCGCCATCATATGAATAAATTACATTTTAAAGTATATTAATATAGAAAACAGCTATTTTAAATTGTAAAAATATTTCACAATATTACCTCTTTTTACTGTATTTTTGATCAAATAAATTCAGCCTTTATGAGCATAGGAAACTTCAGAAACATTGTAGACTTATGAAAAATAATAGACTTGAAAATAAGACGTAGTAAAAACATTCAAATATTACAGTTTCTGAAACTAATTACTGAACTGCTTTAAAAAAATAATAATTATCATCTAGAAAGGTTTTACTTTTTGCATAATACAGCATAAGACAGTGTTTCCTTTTATGATAGAGAGGCTGAGAAGGAATATTTTCAATTCAGTTCATATGTGTTTGTAAAGCTCATTTCTCAATAAATATGATAAATCTGAATAAATATATTACAATTTTTCTTAAACATTTTATCTTAAGTCAAGATATGCACTTTAGCAGCTCAGAAAATACATTTTGTAAAATGTTTTGTCTCCTTAAATTGTTTTTACCATTTGCTGCGGCTCTACTTTTTTTTTTTTTTTTACTTAATTAGTCTAATTTATATTCATGGTGCAAATAGCAGTGGTTTGAGGAATTCTCTTCCTAAAAGGAAAACTAAACTTGTGGGTCTTGAAAAGTACATATAAACTCATTCATTTTACAGTAATAGATATTATTATGGCTCCCTTGGGGTTCCTGGATCCCAACCACTAAACCCTGATTGCTAGACTAAAGGCATTAGTCATTCATGGGAACAATTCCCATCAGCAGAATTACTTGGGTACTCAAACTTCCCATAATGCCCTGGTCAGAGTCTTATCTATATCTACATATATATAGTCGGCTCCAGCTGTCTTTCTTACTACCCCCATACCGGGTTTCCAGAAGGCCTGGCAGAGGTTCAAATCTATCACCTGCTCTGCAAATTCCTTTAAATTGAGATTGTGATCAGTACCCCTAGCCGTGAGAGTGGCTGTGGGAAAATGGGATGTCTGTGATTGATGAGGACGCGTGTGCTTCAGCCCCCTCAGCTGCCTTTAGCGGGTGAGATCATCTCATTTCTGTGGTGGAGCACAGATGGTCATGCCAATGAAGTCTACCTTTTTGTTAGGTTAGCTTGTATGACAGTGAACCCAAAATTGTATTTAACCCATGATGAATATAAGCAGTTTGCAAATTATTTTACAGTCTGCTGAGGTTTGTTCTCTTAAAGCTAATTCACACTGCACAGACAGAAAATGTGTTTGTTGGATTTTGTTAGATCAGTGTGTTATCCCTATCAGCGTCTGCTGGCATCGGCCAGTGCTTGTTTTTGCTGACTGAACATGCTCGTTCGGTGTTTGGCGGGATATGCAGTGTCTAAGAAGTGACATACTGTAATCTGGTGATTGTCTGCATTAGTCAACGACTGTGGGTTCAGTGAAAATGAGCTTTTGAGCGACTCAAATTGTCTTTTGGTGCCAGTAGTGTCTGTGTGTGTTTTTTTTGTTTGTTTTTTTAATAAAATGCTGCTGTTTATTGCTCCTATTGTTCCTAAGTATGTAAGTTTATTCATATATATTATAAATTAATATGAATTATCATAGATGTTTGATGTGCTATGGGTACTGAATGAATTTTGATGCATTTTTGTAGCTCTGTGATCTGATTTGCTTGCAATCTAATTTTTGTGGTTACTTTTGAAAATGTCGTTGACATGTTTATCATATATTATGTTTTGCTTGTGATAAAAAAGATTACTTATATAAAATCAATTGCTGTTTATTATGTGTACTAAGACCCCCATTTTGTGTTGTTTTGACTTCCTTTTAGGGGTTTAGGCTTTAAATGGGGGCACAACTTAATTGCAAAATAAATGTAATTGTAATCAGTTACAGTTACTGAGAAAAATGTGTAATTAAATTACAGTTACTTATGAAAATGTTAGCAGTTACAAAGGGGGTTACATCTGAATATTTTCCCACGCATACAGATTTGATTGATTTCTTTGCCAAATTGCATTGACTGCTGTAATATATGAGACACCAAAGTTTCAGGAGTTTAGGACACAGAATAGTACACATGCTTATTCAATAACTGTTTTATTTCCTATTTGGGTTCATGTATATTCTTTATTTTTTAAGGTTAACAGTTTTTTTTTCCCAAGGCATTGTTAGATTCCAGTGTTTCCTGTTATAGCTATGCAAATATTTGATTTCAAAAACAGCATCATAGCTGTTAAACTGTATCTTGTAATGATTTTAAATCTGTATTTAACCTCATAATGCTCTGAAAGTAAGTCTGATTTTGTGGCAGCTGTGCTTTGAAATTAAATTATTATAATCTTAATTCAAGTGATGAAGGATTTCGAACGTCTCACAGTAATTGGTATTGAATACTAAGGTTAACCTGTAACTCTTCAACAGGTTTTTTGCACTTTTGTGTTCATTTCATACCATGAGCAAAGTCATTTTTCGTTCTTTCGCTTGAAATACCTGAGCAGCGGTATACTGTTAGTAGGGCTGGGCGATATATCTCATGCAATATGCATGCGCATCTCGTCAGTAAAGCCGGTTCCTTGATTAGCGGTAAATCTCCATCACCTGTTTTCAAATGGAGCGGAGTTTAATACACGGAGCCGTAGTTCACTGACAAGCTACGCAAAATCAGCGTTCATTATCGCAGATGAATTCATGTCTGCGATAATGAAAGCGATTTTGCGTACGCTTTTCAGTGAACTACTGGCCGTGTTGTCAACGCCGCTCCATTTGAAAACAGGTGATGGAGATTTACCGCTAATCAAGGAACCGGCTTTACTGACGAGATGCGCATGCATATTGCATGAGATTTATCGCCCAGCCCTAACTGTTAGTGAACATTGCCACTGTGTTTTCGACTGGTGTTTACTAGTTGGACTGCAATTTTCAGGAAAGTTTGCTTTGCCAAGCTGTTTGGCAAACTACCGAAACAAACTTTAGTTTGGCATGGTTTTCTTCGAAATGCCATCATACTAGTTCTTTCTTCGATTTCACTTGAATATATCACAACCTTTATGATTTATTAACTTTTCAGACCAAGAAACACATCTGATCCAGTCGGACTGTCCAACTACCATCTAGTCACCAATGTGCTTGTTTTATTCCTGCACTGACAGTGTAAGAACATACACTTTTAGGGACAAAAAAGGTATAAAAATCTGTCACTGGGATGGTACCCTTTCAAAAGGTACATCACTTCATTTATCCCTAAAGGGTGCATTTTAGTACCTTAAAGGTACATATTAGTACCTAATTGGTACATATGAGTACCTTCTGAAAAGGTACGGCCTCAGTGACAGCTTTTGTACTTTTTATCTGAGAGTTTAGGCTATGCATAATAGTCTAAAAACAGTATCACAAATGTAAATAGATCAGAAAAATGAACATCACAGTTTAAATAAATGCAAGAGAACAAAGCTGTAAGGTGTGGTAGGATATTTGCAGCTGGGCTCAACAGCTGTAACAGCTCCACCATGGTATTCCAGTTGTCAATAGAGAGCAACTCCCAGTGATATTATGTATCAAATGAAATGTCCACAAGAATCCAATTTTAATTATTTAGTTTTTTTTTAAAGTAGCACCTGGGGGCTCTAGTTTATTAGAGGTTAGGTCCTTCACAAACCAAATGAGCAAATGGAGGCTTCTGGAATTACGTGAAAGTGCATTGAAATTAGATTTGTTTAGTCTGCTTATATACTTTACGCTTTAGGGGAATGAACTTCCCAGCCAATGAATCTCAAAGAGGAAAGGCATGCAATTACCAGTCTTCCTGCAATGCATGTGCCCAAAGTATTTGTTTGAGGGCAGACACAGAGACTGAAGATCGTTACTAATGAGTCTACATGAATTCAGCATAGAAGCAAAGGTTGATGACGTAGATCTTTAGATCTGGCAATACAGCTAATTCCAATTCTGTCTGAAATGCAGTTTACCAATAACCCCCTTTTATAAACTGTATTCACTCAGGAGAACATGCAAAAGTATCTTGTGTCTTCATAATCTCTGAAAGCCCCATCAGTCTCTGCCAAAATGCTGTTAATGGGTGTGGAGTCTTAATGTGGTCAGCTTGCAAGTATGATTTGTGTATTTGTACTTCTGGGACACAAGTCGCACTCTGGTTTGGTACATCAATACATCGCTGATGTCTGCGCTGGCACGTGTTTGCATAACTTTATTAACCATGTCAGTTTTAATAAAACCACTGTGCTAGTTCCAAAAATGGCCAGTTTAAAGCCTCCCACACATCTGCGAAAAGCATCGAGGTTTGATATCTGCAGATCCCATTGTGCTGTGCTTCTTTACAGTTCATCCGTTGGGTGTTTTTCCAGAATACCCCAATGTTCAGCTGTCCACTGATCTGAGAGCGGTCCGGTATCCAGCAGAGCTGTGCGTTATGGCCAAGGCACGAGGAGAACAGGCATGTCAGACAGCTGAACATTTCATTCTGCATTTGCGTAGTCTGCCAAACTTCAACGGCGGTTTAACTTGCACACAGTCTTCTATCATACATCACCCAGTGCCACGGAGTCCCGACAAAGTAAATATTACAGAATTAGTGATTTTCTGAGCAATACAGATATAGAGTGAATGGCATCTTTTGGGTTTACCATCATGGGTGTTTCTAGACATGCAGTTAGCATAGCCCTTTAATGCAGTCCTTATGTCTTTCCACCCAGAGAAACAGAGACATGTCAACTTTTTCTGCTCTGTTGGATGTGTATATTGTGGTGAAGGGTGACAAATTTGTTCCTTTGCACTTTATGGAATGAGCTAATGTCCCTTCTTGAGGTCTGGCATCCAGACTGTCCTTTGATGACACTGTGACATGCTTGTGGCCTTGAATCTTAAATTGCAGTCAATTGAGAGCAGATGATGAAGCTTGAAGTTGTAAATGTCTCGTTGGAAGAAACTAGAAGTGCCGTTTTGGGGAGTAGCAGTGAAATAGTGGAAGGTGGATTTATTTTAGTGAATAGGTTCATTTGAATGTACATGAACAAGCATTGTGTTTCAGGTGGTTTATGTCTTTCAAAATGTAATCTTCTGTTCCTGTATTTTCAACCCACTCCTTTAAATTAAGAATTTTTTTTCTTAGTAAATTTGTTTGTTTTAAGCTGTGTTTATTTCCTGATTAATTCAAGTCCTGTTCTACATTTTATCACATTCAGTGTCCAAAAAAACATTTAAAAGTTTTGGGTTGTTACAATTTTTTTAATTATTTTTTTTTTTTAAAGAAGACTTAATGCTCATTAAGGCTGCATTTATTTGATAATACAGTGAATGTTGTGAAAACAACAGTACTGTGAAATATTATTACAATTTCTAATAACTGTTTCCTATTTTAATGTATTTTCAAAGGTAATTTACTATTGTAATGGCAAAGATGAATTTTCAGCTGTCATTACTCCAGTGTTCAGTATCACATGATCCTTCAGAAATCATTATAACATTTTGACTTTGCGCAAGAAACATGTTGAAAACAGTTGTGCTGCTTAATATTTTTGTGGAAACCATGATGTTTCTTTTTTTTTATTTTGGATTCTTTAATGAATTAAAAGTTCAAAAGAACATTAAGAATATTTTACTGTCACATTTGAACAATTTAACGTGTCCTTGCTGGATAAAATGAAGATCAGTGTTAGTCATTGCATCTCACACACCTTTTATTTTGTGAATTTTGTTCTAAATTTTAATTTTTGATCTCATCATCTGGTGATCTTTAGTTTCTAATCTCATCATTAGTTAAAAAATAGCTGTATTGCATTTCACATATAAAATGTTACCACTGAGAGATCACCTGCCATTCTTCATCATCTCATTTCATGCCAAATAATTCTCAAACCTCTTCTGTCTTGGAAGATCGGTCTTCTTCCACAGAGAGATCCAGCACTTTGTGGTTGTCTTCACCCTGACCAGCCATATGCTGTGAAGGGATTCTCTCTCAAATGAGAAAGGTGAATGTTGGGGAAACCCAGAGTGAGATATTTCCCTTCACTAGGATTCCATGCAAATGGAAAACCAGCGTCTGGTTTTCCTGTTCCTAATTCTACCCCAGGGAGGGATGTTAACCAAAGATGCAACTGAACTCATTTACCGTCTCTCTAACAAATTCTCGTTGTTCACAAAGCAGCACTGATCAATACCACTGTTATTTTTGTTTCACACTGAGGTTTTGGGATTGATTTCATTTTTGGACTACAAGTCCGTGACTCCGGAAGGATCCTTGGAATTTGAAGCTCAGTATGAATGAATGTGTCTTTGTTAAGTTAACTCGTGAGAACATCACACAAACTTCATTCAAATCAGTTACTTTGAATAGTATGCAATTATAATATTGCAAAAAACGTTCTTTAGACTGAACGATCATAGATTTGACTTATGACACAGCAGATGGCTGAGAGATTTATAGCATTTGCTTAATCCATTCGCTCTGTGCTGTATCATTTTTTATGGTTAGAAATTCCCCTTTCCCTGCTGTCATGCTTCATATTACCTTGACATCTCTTTTTGTATTCATGCTTTCAGAGTGCATGAACTGCACTGGTTATGCTGACATCAAAGAGCGCTTGAGTGTCATTGAAGCACAGGTAAGACAGAAATGTAGGTAACATATTCTATTAACCAGTCACATTTAAGTTAAAATGGTAAGCATGTGGGGTTTTTTTAACAGATAATGTTACTGAGAGATGCTGAGGCACCCCCTCTCCCTCAGCCCAGCCAATCACCTGAGAGGACAGCTGATAATGAGGTGGACAGGACACACCCCTCACCAATAACACCCAATGCCATTGGCCGACCAGGTGAGAAGAAAATAATGTGTTGCTAAACTGTTCTTTAGGATGTGTAATTTGATACATTTTAAATATTTGTATGTATTTCAATTAGATAAATAAGATCAGAAATGTCTATAAATGTCTTTTTCCAGGACCAAGAGGACAACCAGGACCTGCTGGGCCGCCAGGTCCCCCTGGACCTCCTGGACCTTTAGGAAAGATAGGGTTTTCTGGAAAACCTGGTCCTATAGGACCTAGAGGTAAGAACTATCTCTTCACCTTAACTGGGAGTACTAAAACAAATATTTTCACTCATTGAGCTCCCCTGCTTACTCTTCAGGGCCTCAAGGGCTGCAAGGGCCACCAGGTGAAAGAGGCCTTCCTGGTCCACCTGGGCCCCCAGGGCCCTTCTCCATCAGAGGAGATGTTTTCACTCTAACGGCTAAACAACATGCCCAGTGTGAGTACAACAGTCCACATTGAACAAGCTGTTTTATCACTTAAAGTAATAATGGAATTAAAATAATGCAAACTGAATAAAAGAAGATATCGATTAAATAATTCAATTATTGCTGACTGCAGCAATCTGTTATTCTCAGCATGACCATAAGATGGCAGCATCCGCACAGTATCAGCTTAAATAAACCTCTCAGAGATCTGGCTCAGTTTAAGAGTCTGCTTGGCTTCTGTCTGTCAGCAGTTAATCAGAGTCATTTGTTGGCTGTCTGTGAAGCAGCATGAATCTGGATAACCCAAAGCAGAACCTGAGCACCAAATCCTACTGAGTAGAACAGCAGTACAGTTGCACATTTGCTGCAAGTGAAATGACATTCTTAATAGCACGGCTGATTTGTTTTCACCTTAGTATGATCTTACATGTTGCAGATGAAGACAGTGACTTTGCTGCCGATCGTGACCTGCAAGCTTTTCTTGGTCCTCCAGGGCCCTCTGGCCCTCCTGGCGCACCAGGTATGCTATAGAATATCAGAACGTACATAACAGCTCCATCTTGTACCGCCCAGCCATTTCTTCACACACTTTATCTTCTATCCATACATACTGAACAGGGCCTGCCGGACCACCTGGACACCCAGGTGCTCCAGGGAAAAATGTACGTCATTTTATCCTTATGCTCTATGATAGTGTGCGTTTACAGTATGTATGTGTGGAATAAATAATTGGACAATACGTATAGATGTACATGGCACATTATACTAGTTAATTCACATTTATCATAGGCTGCCTTAAGCTTTTCAGGCACACCAGGTGACAGGGGACCCAAAGGAGATCCAGGAGAAAGGGTGAGCCATCGAAGACCTACATTTAGACATAAATTACTTCCTAATCTGATAAATTTTGTATATTGGATAGAAACTATGTTTGTGCTATGATTGAGCTAATTAATTACATTATTTTCAAAGGGTCCACCTGGAATAACAGGAAAGCAAGGACAGCCTGTGAGTGCACATAGTGGATTGGATTTCTATTTTCACAGTACATTCATTTGTTTGTTTTTGTTTGGTTTTTTCCAATTTTTTTTTCCTTTTTAATAAATAAATGCATTTGTATTCTAAATTAATTTTTATAATTAAGGTTATATATTTATATGTAAATGTATTATTATAAAATGAACTTTATTCTTATTCTTTATGTTGTGAATAGGGTGTTCCGGGTCTTAAAGGTGAGCCGGGAGAGATTCCAGCAGAGGTAAGGCTAGTGCCCCAAAAATTGGGAAGGTTTTTTGGAGTTTTTGATTGTGCCGTTGTAATCATTTATTGTCACATGCTAAAGCCCCGCCTTCTTGCAGGTGCAGCAGTTGAGGGAAGCGCTGAAGATTCTGGCAGAGAGGGTTCTCATTCTAGAGCACATGATCGGCATTCATGGTGAGAATTATGGATTAGTATTAATCTAGATTTCCAGTTATGGGCGGTTGGATTCCAGAGCGCCATTATGATCTCATGGCATAAGCTGTTGGTGCCAGAGAGGAGAGCGTATGTAGCAATTATTTAGTAATGACTTTGAGCTTTCACGGGGATAGATTGCTTTTAAGAATACAAAATGACATCAGAGGACTAGACCGCTTGTATTTAGACACACACATGGTTATGCAACAAATTTCCCTTTATTTTTATTTCTTTCCTTTGGACGCTCTGCCCAGATACTCTCTTGGACTCCGGTTCTGGAATAGATCTCCTGGCGGACTTCATGCTAACAGGCAGCGCTAAAAATGTTGGCGCTGCCAGACCCTCCTCTACTCTTACCACAGACAGAGAGTAGCTGGACTCTGTTGGGTATGAAGACTAAATAACAAACACTTGTGACCACAAGGCCTTTATCTCCTGTCTGTTGCTTTGAAGGACAGATCCCTCAGTGTATTTGTTTATGAGTATGATGAGAGAGGCACTGATCTTTTCTGTTTTATTTACTTTGTGTATTTTATGTTCATTTGCAATATTCTCTTTTTACATTTTGCAATCACTGTATTTAGCTGTCAAAAATATGTTTTCATTGCCATTCACAACCTGTTTTCCTTCCACTGTGTGAGGTATTTCAAAGGCAGGCCTTTATTTTAGCTATTAGGAAATGATTGGATGGTGAAAAGTGGGCGTTACTTAACAGAATGATGGCTAACTAGCTATTTCTCTGGTCTGAAGTGTGCGGCATAAGTGATGTCAGCAGAATAAAAAGTTGTTTCACAGTAAGAGCAAGTTATGAAAATCTGAACTTGAAGTGTCTGTTTACTGTAGTTCATTTCTTTTATTATAGTAAAAGTGAGGATTTTGGACAGGCAAGTTATGGGTTAATTGATCAACAAAGATGATACTTGATTATACAAAAAAGCATTCTTGACACTATTCTTAATGGTTTTTATGTGGCATGAATAATGATTTAATGCAGCAGTCATTCAAGCTGAAAACAAATGTTTTGTCATAAAGACTTTGTAGAAAACAAAAAAGGCCCCATTTTTCTTGTCATTTCCTTTTTGTTGTCTGATTGATAACCTGTAATGACCTTATGCACATAATTATATATAGCAGTCTTAGCAGTGGCTTTGTATAAAAACAATTCCCGTTTCAAAACTCACAGCAAGCAAAAAATAGACTACAATAGAACTTGAAAACCAAATCGACCCTTTGTCTGCATAGAAAGTGCAACGTCTACCACAATAAATTGTGTTTACACCTCTGCTCACCTGTTTTTATTCGTAAAGCCTATCATTGACTCGCTGAAAACCCAAAATGGCAGAACGCAGCAAGGCCTGCTATTAATAGGGCTGAAGTGAATAGCCGGAGAGACACAAAAGGCCCTGTTGACCTTGTTCGCAGAGCACCGTTCAACACGCCAGTGTGGCTTTAAGCTTATTGTTGCACTTGAGCTTTTGTAATCCCCTCAGGAGGGAACGAAATCTTTCCGAATCTTGGGCTTTTTCTTGTTGTTGTGTTAAGAAAGAACAAGTGTCTGAAGTGTTTGTTGAAAGGTTTCCCACGGTAATGTTTTACGTTATTGAGAACTAAAACCTGTTTGCTAGTGCTTTTTGATTTATATCTTTTTTTAAATAAAATTTATGGGGAAAACATTTATTTGAAAAGTCTTTTATTATCTGAGAAAGTACAATAACAAGTGTAACTAGACTAGATGTTTTTTTATCTCTTTATTGACAAAAGGCAGGTACAGAGCTTAAGGAGAAGACAACACACAAATGGACATGAACAAACATGGAGAAACATGGGAAATGTAGTTTTTTTACTCCTGTTCCTTATCCTCTCCGTGGGTGATGACGTAGCACAGGTTTTTGTAGTCCAGGTTGCCAGCCACATCCAAGGGGAAGTTTGTGAACATCTGATTTACCTAGGTAAATTTTGAAAAACCGTGATTAAAATCCCATCTAATTGATATTTTATGTTACAGTTTAATGATCTTAAATTATTTATTTTAAAATGAATATTCAATTTAAGTTTTGAACTGGCGCTATCCCAGACAGATAGACAGGAAAGTATATTACTTCAGCTTCACTGAATTTGTCTGCTTGGGACATAAGGTGATATTTGATCCTGTGAGGAGAACAAAAGAACTATATTAAATGCTGTGCATTTCAAATCAAAAGTCTCTGAAACATTTTTACATTTGCATAAATCTACTTACTCTTCTCCTTTAAGGATTCCTGTGCCCTCTGGGTCGAAGATCTTAAAGGCATTGAGAATAGTCTCCTCCTCTTGTTGGTTCTCTAGGATAAACACCTTTAAGTATCGGAGACCTTCAGTGCATATGGTCATTCAGTGAGGCTTCACTCACCCAAAGCAGCAAATGTGTCCCTCAGGTCGTTTTTGTCAATAAAGCCATCTCTGTTCTGGTCCATGATGGTGAAAGCCTGGAGAAGCATTCAGATTTACAGAGGTAAGTATCCAAAAATATGCTAGAATAAAATGTTTAGGTAAGTGAATCCTAGAAATGACCAACCTCTTTGAACTCCTGGATCTGTGACTGCTCAAACATGCTGAACACGTTGGAGCTGGCAGCTTCCTTCTTCTTGGCCTTCTTTGGTGCCTGGAAATCAAGCAAAAGTGGTTTAGATGATTTATTCCAGCCTTATGCTTTTGAATGCAATTCTGAAGCACATAAAACTTTAAAATTCATGCAGAAATTTGATGACTTTCAAAGACGTTTGTGCTGCTTTAACCACTCTGTGGCAGAAAACGAAAGTTGAGAACTCTCAAAAAGTTACCCGATTCAAGTACATCATAAATTTAGTTGCATTTAGTCAGAAATGCTACAAATTAAACCTAAAAAGGAACAGACAATGATATTCACTCCTTACTAAAATAATAAAAAAGTTGCTCTCATGACAAAGATCAAGGTATATGGTAGCAAATGGCCTAAATTTTAAAGATACAAACAGAAATACATACAAATATATTAAACCATCCATACAAGATGTACTTTCTAACATAAAATAAAACATTCTCTCAGTCTGAAGAACAACGCTGTTCAGTTTCACCAGCATTTCCATGTTAAAGAGTCCAAAAGCATGAAGATGCAGGCCTACCATTGTGAAGAGCTTCTCTTTACTCTGTTCTTGGTCTCAAAAGCCTGAGGGACACTCAGACATCGTTGGTGTCCAGCTATATATTGACACAATTGGCTTGACGGCCCACCTGTTCTATGTTTAGACAAAGGAGGAGGAACAATACAAGAATACTTGCCATATAGAGAATCACCCAGCCCTTGCACCCCCCAGTTACTGTTACAGACAGATGCTAGGTGATGTGATCAGAGTTTGTGGGCTTTGCTATCTTGGGATCATTTGGAGCGTCCTAACCCCTTAAGACTCATCTACACGTCTAAAGTGCCACTTAAAGACGGTGTGAAGCCAGCTAGCTTCTCACATCAGTGCGTTTGGTCAGATGTTGGCGCTATGTCTCCGCTACGTGGATTACTTTAATGATTTGATGCCCTTGTTACATTGATGATCAGTAGAGACACTTTTGACCAGCTTACAAGCCTGATTTTCACAGCCAGGAGGCCACAGTCGAATAAGGGTTCAACCAGTGTGTAAAGTTTATTTAATGTGTACATTTGAGAAGAATCAAACATTCTGGGGAAATTAATCGGAGAAACTAGATGTCACTATATGAAAAGTTAGTTTAGCGTAGATTTAGAAAGTATGCTGAAATGGATGTAACAGTAGATAACAGAAATATATTGCCCTGTATCAAAAGTGATATTGCCATATATGTTAGCTTTAAGGCAGTATATAATTTTCACATACGTATATTCTGGGTAGATGAAGATGTAAACATATATAAAATCCCCATAGTAAAATTTATGTACGTATGTTAATAATATCTATATGTTGATTATTATGTAGCAACCATAAATAACAATAACAATATATA
>JAFVLL020013068.1:0-13646 GCA_021397915.2 Tor tambroides | reverse complement strand
AGTAAAAAAGAATCCAGATTAACACCAGCAAGACTTAATGGTGACTACAGCTTTGTAGAAATGCGCCTAAGAAACAAGCATTTACATGCCTGCTCATTTAATCTAATACTGCATCCGCTGGAATCACTCCTCCAGGGTATAATGAGAGAGACACAGTGAGAAAAGAGATAAAGACAGATAAACACACAGACAGACACTGAAAGGAAGAGTAAAGGCGATGAGAAATGCAGATGACAAATTCCCTGTACTGTAAACTTGGCACCTGCTGTTGTGCAATAAAGCCCATGCATTTAGCTTACTTCTTTTCCCAGACGAACTATAGGAAGTATATTGGATTTGAGGGGATCGGTTTTCAGCTCGAATATTTGCAGCGTGATAAATGTCAGCATTAGCCGGAATTAAAAGGAAGGAGCAGTCAAGTGATACACTGCTATCTTGAGGCATTGAGGCAGGAATAACGGTGGAAAACGATGCCGGCGTCTTAAACAATTCTCATACACGCTACAGAGAGCACTCGGCTGTGCTGATGGATTCCCGGGTTGCTGTGAGAAGTCCTTCTGCCTTTCACGGCCAAATAAAAACCCCAATACACACTCGCGAGATGGCTAGCGCATACATCACACCCATAAAGCCTTGAGAGACAGAAACTGAGTTCAATAGCAGATGCCTTTTTGTTCGTAGAGCCATAGCGACTGCCACGGCACAGAACCGAATCCAAACAACACGCCGTTTAAGGATAACATTTCAGGAGGAGTTGCCGTCAGTACGCTGGCAGAGATCGAAGGGCCCTTTGTAGGTCACACAGTGACAAGGAACCTCCTTAGGGACTAATCTTCCGCTTGCCGCTTCACAACTATTTACCAGGCTGCCATGGCAACCCAGACCGACATCCGAGTGTTCGCATTTCGCTCGGATCCCGCCTCGATGCCCCTGCCCCGGTGACCAGGAGCAAGGTCAGGCCGAAAAGATAAACAGCGCACAGGGTCTCGACGTTACACAACGCTCCCGCTGACAGAAAGCAGATGCGAGCAAACGAACGCTCTAAGTCAGCGCCAGCTGCGTAAAACTGAGGCGGGCGGGATGCCAGCGCATGTTTTGAAGGCTCAGCGTGTGAGCTCTCCTTTGATTATTCAGACAAATGAACATGTTGAAGTGCTTGAAGAATATCTATTATTCACAGGGTGGAGACCCAGCGTTCATTTAAGTGCTAGGCTCTGATGAGATTTTAGCACACGTTGTTGGGCACGCAAAGCCTCGCACCGCGTCAGGGCCCTGGGGTTAAGCATTTTTAAGTGGCACGTCTTCAAACACAACCAGCGTTTTTACAAATAAACCTATAGTTGAGGTCAACTTCAGGTATGCGAGTTGGAAAACAAAATAAATCAAGTCATTTCACTATGCTGGGTCTCGCCTCACTCTTAAAGGGATAGTTCACCCAAAAATGGAAATTCTGTCATCATTTAATCGCCCGCATGCTGTTCCAAACTTGTATGAATTTCTTTCTTATGTTAAACACAAAATGAGATATTCTGAAGAATGTTGGAAATAGAACGGCTGCTGGTAGTCATCGACTTCCATAGTATTTTTTCTATACTAACCAAATAGGCCTAGTTTCCATACAATGGAGGTCAATGAGAATTTTGGCAACAGAATTTTAATTTTTTGGTATACTATCCCTTTAAAAATATAGGTTCTAAAAGAGTGTTTTCACAGCAATGCCACAGAAGAGGGGAAAAAATGGTCCCACTTTATATTAAGTGGCCTTAAGTACTTGAAAAAAATACAATACTTATTCTGTCATATTTTATTGCAAATCACTTTTGCTGCTATTAAGGTGGGATACAGGTATAGTAAGGGACAGGTTTGGAGGTATGGGTAGGTTTAAGGGTGGGTTAAGGTGTAAGGGATGGGTCAACAATGTAATTATAAAGGTAATTGTACATGAAGGTAATTTTTTAAATATAAGTACAATGTAAAAACATGTAT
The DNA here is from genome assembly GCA_021397915.2 of Tor tambroides. Taxonomy (NCBI): domain Eukaryota; kingdom Metazoa; phylum Chordata; class Actinopteri; order Cypriniformes; family Cyprinidae; genus Tor; species Tor tambroides. The sequence goes on along the minus strand of JAFVLL020013068.1, from coordinate 11,660 downwards.
ATACACAATAAGTGCATTGTACCAAATGATTCATTTAAATGTAAGTACATTGTAGTTAAGGCCACTTAATATAAAGTTGGACCTTAAGGATTTTTGTTTTCTGACAATGTTTCTGACAGAGACATTATCTGATTAAATATGCACTAATTTGCATGCATTTTCTGAACAGAAGTGTGAACATTGGATAAAGCCAGGTTCAAAATTCTTGTTTCATTTTCTTGACATACTAGAGTCAAAGGAATTTTGATATCTCTTATTATCGTGAATCAGAAAATACTGTCAACAGCCATAAAAAAGAATTTTCACCATGTTTTTAGAAATTAAATGTTGTACAAAAGCAGGCAAATTATTCTGTATATGAATAAACCCATCTGTAAAAACCTTCAGAATATAGATAGAAATGAAACTGTAAAGTTTAGTGTAAATACTACTAAAGTGGAGATTTCTGACTCAGTGCATGAGAAAAAACTCATTTTGAGAAAATGGCCTTTAAAGATGTGTATCATAACTGAAATCTACAGGCACAAATAAAAAAAGTCCAATAAATAAATAAACACTGAAAGTGTATTTTGCATGTTTTCTGGCCACTAATCTGAAAAAGAAAAAACGAAAAGTGAAATAGGCCAATTGTGAAAAACATTTTTAAAATCAGAAGAACCTTTTTCTGCTATAAAGTATCTTTTGTACAATAGTAAGGTTCCATGGAACTATAAAAGCCAATAAAGAAACTTTATTTTTAAGAGTGTCTGATAGTATCTGACAGTCTTTTTCATGTTGCGATGGCTACATAGTAGAATCGATTGCATAGATCATCAGATTTGAGTCCACAAGAGCAGCTGTCCCAGTTAAGCAATGAGCCATAGTAGAGGAACTTCCCTCCATCTGGTAGAAAAAAAAAACAGAAAAAAAAAAAATAAAAAAATAAAAATCACAAAACCCCTGTGAAAGGTCAATTACCATTTTTATAATGATGTGGATGGGGATTTGCTTGTTTGCAGCAACAACTAAGTTTAATTGTGCAGTTAATAACAAGAAATGCCTTCCCAAAATACACCGTGTTGGCAAACAGACCTCAGCCCTTGGATATCAGAGGCTGAGGGAGAAAAACAGTCTGAGAAGGAGAGAGAAAAAGACAGAGAGGGGCAGAAATACTTGAGAAGGGGGCTATAAACCCAGTCAGACTCCTAAAGCTAGTGTTGTTTTTGTTTTAGTGGGCAAAATCTATAGTGCACACACACATCTTTTACACAGTGCTTTTAAAAACTACTGCAAGCTAAAAACAGAAAAACGTACAATTTTTGGGTGTCCTGCCTCTTTCACAAGATTAAAGCGACTTCTGTATCTAGAGTGGGTCGCCTCAAAGGCGTCGACTCTACTGTACCGCTATAAACTAAGCTTGGAGGCATTCGATGTTACAGCGATGAATAAACACGAAGAGCGTGTTTGTGTGGGTGCCGTCACGTGGTCTGTGTTGATATGCAGAAATTGCTCTAATTCTGAGAGAAGTCAGTAATTTCCCTCAGGTGCCCGCGGCGGTGCGTAGGCCTTGGGAGTGCTCAGAGATTAAGGGCTTACAGTTGGCACATTAGCTACTAAATGAATCCTGCTCTGTCACTGGTAACGGGGCCACCTAGCTGTCATGTAGTCCTTCTCCACCCCTTGCCTAAATATACCCTTCAACACGTTAATGTACACAAATGCTTACCTACAGTAGCTAATCTAACTGACTATGAAATATTATTCATTTTGTTTTGGCCTTTATGCCCCATATTTATATTTGTCTGGCTTCAAGGTATAATATAAATTACAAAAAATGACTTTTGACACAAAAATTGACAGCAATGTATTAGTCAATAAAAAATAAAGATCTTTAAAATACGTAAATAAAAAATAAACTGAGTTTTTTTTATACAGTATGTAACTTCTACACATATAAAATAAAAAAAATAAATATTTCAGATGTATAAATATATTTTTGAGGACTTTTAAAAATCGTTTTCATTTAAAAAATCTTTACATAAATATTTTTTAAGTTATTGTATTATTATTGTACCCAGAAACAACAAAAAATTATATAGCTAACGGTTAAGAAACAGGTTCTGTAATAGTACTAATAAACTAACTGTGTTTTAAATAACCAGGTTTACAGTATTTATCATCAATAAATCCAATTTGCTTCAATCTCATATTTTAACTAACTGAATATTGCTTTTTCAACAGCTAGCCATATTTAAACAATATTTTAGCCACACAACTGAATAAGGTTTTTTTTCACAATTAACAGATTTATGTTGACTCTAAGCAATTTGAATAAATGTATTTTTGAAAATATGATCATTTAAATAAGCGGTTTCAGGTTTCATTTATGTATGATTGACAAATGTGTCAAATGTTGTTTATGTTAAAATGGTGTTATCCAAGCAAGCTGAATTTTTATATGTAATTCAAATACATAAATCTTGGGCATCCCAAGTTCGAATCCTGGCCTGAGGACCTTTCCCGATCCTGCCTCCACCCCTCCCACTTTTCTTCCTGTCTCCTCTCCACTGTCGCATCATAATAAAGGTCAAAACACCAAAAAAAATAAAATAATTTTTTTAATAATAATAAAAATAAATTAATTAATTAATTAAAAAAAACATAAATGTTAAATTTAGGCCTAAATTTTATTTTATTATTATTTAAGAAATTGTTTCAGCAAAATCGTCGCCAACAGTATAGCTAGATCCGAAACACACACATACACTCTTGGGTGGGCAAATTAGCCAACCATCAGTACTCTAAATCAGCTCAGTTTTTGTTTTGAGTGTGGGGTGTTAAGTTACCCAGCGGTACCCCACAGGAGGGAGTTGTGTTGTTTTCTCTCTTTGCTTTGGTGCATGTCGATACATGCTAGTGGAGCGTGAAAAGCCGCTGCTATAACAGCGTCCACTCAAACAGTTCTTCTTCTCCCCCCTTCTGTCTTTAAATCCCCAAACAAGGATTGTGGGCGGTGTGGCGGAGCCAAACACACATCAGCCGAACGGAATCAAACACTACGGAGACACTCGACGTGTGTGGACACCAGTCAGTCTCGCCCCCTCTGGGACACGCCCTTCTCATAATGACCCTGTCCCCATGCTGCTCTCCACAACCCAGCAGATAAGCTACTAGCTTCTGTGTGTTTTATGAGCCTCTAATGGCCTCCACACGCATGAGTAGAGCTTAAAACAGTAGAGCGTGCTTGTTCTGTCCTCCCCCCTCTGCTAGCCCTGCTAAACACACATACACACATGCTGGACAATCCTCTCCCTCACATCTTTAAACAGGTAGTGCACCCACTCACAATGATATTTACTCACTCACATGTCATTCCAAAGCCCTTCCAATGCTCTTGTTTCCACAGACGACAAAAGGAGATGTTTAGCAGGCTGCTTAAGCTGCTTTTTTATTTAAAGGAATAGTTCACCCAAAAATGAAAATGGTCATTAATTACTCATCCTCATGTCATTCCAAACCTGTAAGACCTTCATTCATCTTCAGAACGCAAATTAAGACATTATTGCATGTATCGAATTCAAATTTAATACACGAAGACAAATTAAGATATTTTTTTTTGATGAAATACGAAAGCTTTCTGATCCTGCATAGACAGCAATGCAACTCAAACATTTTATGGCCCAGAAAGGTAGTAAGGACATCGTTAAAATATTCTATGTTATCAGTGGTTCAACCATAATTTTATGAAGCTACAAGAATACTTTTTGTGCACAAAGAAAACAAAATGGCGGTTGTACCACTGATGTCACATGGACTATTTTAACAATGTCCTTACTACCTTTCTGGGCCATAAAATGTCTCAGATTCTCTCAGATTTCATCAAAAAATATCTTAATTTGTCTTCATGTATCAAATTTGAATTCAATACATGCAATATTTAACAAAATATTATTTGGCATACTTTTTGGGAAAATAGTAATATATTTTTGAATTTGAATATTATAAATTAGTGAGTTTTGATTATAAATTGTCACAGTGCTACTACTATTGTCTCTCAAGAAAACTGTAAAAATGATTTTGCATTTTAAAATCTGAAATTCCTCTTCATCTGAAAACTGACAGAAATAATTTTAGAATCTGTATATTTACAGCTAATTTCTCCTCTAAAAAATCATGAGACTTTATAGTGCACAAACTGTATGGACTAATTTAAAGGAACAGTTCACCCAAAATGAAAATTTGCTGAACATTTACTCACCCTCAGGCCATCCAAGATGTAGATGAGAACAGATCTGATGAAACTTAGCATACCTTCACTTGCTTACCAATGAAGAAAGCGAAATCATTGATAGAGGACTCGTATTTTAGCCTGAAGCAATGATTGGAAGTTAAAAACTCCCTGATGGATTTGTTTATTACCAACACACAGCTTTTCTCTTTACAAAACATTAATTGATGGACTGGAGTCCTGTGGATCACTTGTGGATTATTGTGATGTTTTTATCAGCTGTTTGGACTCTCATTCTGACGGCACCCTTTCACTGCATTGGATCCATTGGTGAGCAAATGATGTAATGACAAATTTCTCCAAATCTCTGATGAAGAAACAAACTCATCTACATCTTGGATGGCCTGATGGGGAGTAAATACTTCTATAAAATAAATTACTTTTGCTTTTTGTCACTTTTAGAGCTTGACAGCTCCGGATCACCATTCATCTTCTGTATTCTACAGAAGAAAGTACGTCATACAGATTTGAAACAACATATAGGTGTGAGTAAATGATGCTAGAAGTTTCACTTTTGGGTGATCTATCCCTTTAAATCTCATTTTACAGATGTCCACAATGCAATGCAAGAAAATAAAGAGCTGTCAGGCACAGACCTTCCCTCCTGTTTTTTTTATTTTTGGCTTTGCACTGTAAAATGGCCCGGTGTGTTGAGTCGAGGAGGATAAATAATTAAACGGCTCTTTAAGATGTCTTGGTGAGTTCTCCGGACGTCTTCCTTCCTCTCGCTTCCTTTCACTCCCCTGGCCGGGGCTTGCCGTCTCCATGACAACCGCTCACATTTCACACACTCGAGAACAGTATATCATGCAATGGCCGAGGCTAAAACAGGAAATAGCGCTCTGTGCTCAGTCGTGGCTTTCAGAGGCGTGTTTACAGCCGGTAATAGAAACCAGACGCATGGTGGCGACTATAAACTTGGACGCTGACATACACACGCTCGCAGCCCCTGACTTAAGAGTGTATTTATAGAAGTTACTGTGAGGAAGCGGAGAAATCAGGATGCACTTTATATAACAGGGACAAACACATTTCTGTAAATGACTTTTAGAGCCAGACTGTTCTCAGGTCAGTTTACTGTATGACCGTCACGCTCAAATCCACTTCCCACTGACCTCAGAGCCCCAGTGAGCAGTCAGAGAGAGCACTAGAGTTACGAGGTGAACCTGAGGGATGCGTCCAGATAAGACCTTGAAGCCACGGATGGTTTATTTGTTTTGGCATTTTCAGCAAAGCGGACATAAAACAGAGCAAGACATTTTTTGAAGGGCACGTCAATGTAGCAGCACAAAGCGCTATACGTGTTTCATCTCTGATAATGCGCAAGGAACATCCACACAAATCTTTTCAAGCACATCTCTGTGGAGGAGCCGCTAAACCACGGTGTAGGGTTGAAAATCAACAAAAACTTTTGCTTTCCTGTCCCAAACCTGTCTTCCATAACAAAAGGGCCATTTGGAATTCATGAGGACACAGAGGTACTGATAGCGATCAAGGCTATAGGCCAAGATGTGTATGCATTGGGGGTGTGCTGATTGTCACACTTTTAGTACAGTGGAGAAAGCTGCAATCTGCTGATTGGTCAGTTTGAATATCTCAGATTTGGTTTTTAGTCAGATGGTCAAGGAAGGAATAAAAGAAGATTGTAACAATTGCTCTCTCTTTTTTTCGGCTGTCTTCTTGGGTCTCTCTCTCTCTTTCTCTCTCAGGTAACATTCTACATATATGATGTTTTATCATCTTTCATCTATATTGTAACCAATTCAAGTGTAACCATAATGAAATACTGTTATTAAACCATCTCAATTATATACACTAAAGTTTGGGATCAGTAAGATTTTGAATGGTTTTCAAATAAGTGTCTTATGCTCACCAAGGCTGCATTTATTTGATTAAAAGTCCAGTAAAAACTGTAATATTTTGTAATATTATTACAATGTCATATAATGGTTTTCTATTTGAATATATTTTAAAATATAATTTATTCCTATGATGGCAAAGCTAAATTTTCATCAGCCATTACCTACAGTCTTCAGTGTCACATGATCCTTCAGAAATCATGCTAATATGCTGATTTATTATCAGTGTTGGAAACAGTTTTGCTGCCTAAAATTTTTTGGAACCTGTGATACTTTTTTTGAGGATTCTTTAAAAAGAAGCAGCACTTATTCAAAATACAAATTTTAACAATATAAGTATTTACTATCACTTTTTTTTTTTTATCAATTTAACATATCCTTGTTGAATAAAAGTATTAATTTCTTAAAAAAAAAATTAAAATGTTATTTTAAACGGAAACAGTATTTCACATGATTAGTTTTTACTCTATTTTTGATCAAATAAATGCAGCCTTGATAAACATAAGACACTTCTTTAAAAATAAATAAATAAATAAATAAAATATTACTGGAACTGTAGAGTATATGATAACTAGTTTTGATTCAACGTTACCACTGAAGTGCTACCTATTGCAATAAAATATAGTCACACAGTAGCAACACTCTCCTATATATTTTGCTTATTTCCGTCATTGGTATAAGTAGATGGTGGTAATAGACAAGAAATGTACAGTTTTATACTTTCATGATTACATACCATAACATTTCTTTAGTCATTCTGCAGTCCTACATCCTGAGCCACTGTAGTGAAAGCACCCTTACAGCGGGACAGTAGAGCGGTAGGACGGTGATTGTTAAGTGCGGACAGCTTTACAATAGCAGCCTTCAATAAACTTTACACATTCCACAGAGCAATTAGCATGAGCCATGCCACTTGACGATTTCAATTTGCTCAGCAAGACGCAACACCCATGAAACTCCGTCTGAGAGATGGGCAAGAAAACAATGCGAAGAACAGATGATCTCCTGTCAGTCTCAGAGATGAGTGCTCACTGCCTCTGGAAGACCAAAGACTTTCTCCTGATTAATGTCTCTATTTCTGTCCATCTCCCTTTTATTTTGCTCTTTCCCAAATGGGAAGATTGAATTGACAAGGAGAAATGGTTTTGGAGGTGATGACCCACACATAATTAGTGCTGCTTGCTCAGGTAAACATCACTATTATTACTGTTCAGTCATAATAATTTTTCAAAACCGCTAATGCTAAGCTTCATCCTGAACTTTTACAGACTACAGACAGGAATTTTTTCTTTCACTCAGCCCAATCTAATCCACCCTCGTTCTTTCGCTTTGTCACTTCATTTTATTGTCTTCACTAGCCTGACAAAAATGGAGATTTATTCTTCTTTCATCTGACTCATACAGACACAATGCCTTCCTTCCTTAGTGGGAGTGGGAGAAGGAGATGGAGGAAAGATGGGATGGAATGAGGGAAGGACGGAGAGATAGACAGACCTCAGGAAAAATACAAAAAAAGAAAAAATCTGACCCAGAGGCAGTCAGTGTCTATTCAGGCAGGTGAGGACAGGAGGCACAAGAGCCAATATATTCTGTATACAGTGAGCTCCAAAATTCACAAATTACACATATATTACACATATAGCAATTGGAGTGAAAACTGTACTGAAAAAAATATTAATTTCATAATGTCTTAGTATTAGTATCGTCCCTCTTTTGCTGTAAAGGAAAAGCACAGGAGCTGCATGAACACCACAAGTTTGCTTAAAACCCGATGATCATGTTCTCCAACATGATGATCCAAAGAGCATCTTGAGCTTCAAAGAAGAAGCAACATTAGTCACATGATCAGTAGCTATCTTTACATTGACCCTAATAATCTGTAATTAGACTAGTACCACAGTTGGAATAAAAAAAGTCACATGTAACCATGTCTATCAGAATGAATGGGTCAAATGCAATTGAAATTTCATTTGGATTGTAAAGAATGGTTTAAAGCGATAGTTTACCCAAAAATGAAAATTACTCACCCTCAAGCCATCCTAGGTGTATATGACTTTCTTCTTTCAGACGAATACAATCAGAGTTATATAAAAAAATGTCCTGGCTCTTCCAAGCAATGCATGTACAACAGTTAGCAGAAGGTAAAGATTACAGCTCATGAAGTTTTAAATATGGATATTTTTCTTATACAAACGCATTGATTCACTTAAGAAGGCCTTTATTAACCCCTGGGAGCCGTGTGGAGCACTTTTTATGATGGATGGATGGATGCACTTTTTTGGGCTTCAAAATCTCGACCACCATTCACTGCCATTACAGAGCTTGGAAGAGCCAGGACATTTTAATACAACTTCAATTGTATTCATCTGAAAGAAGAAAGTCATATACATCTAGGATGGCTTGAGGGTGAGTAATTTTCATTTTTGTGTGAAGTATCCCTTTAACCTTTTCTAATCTGTTGAACAGGACATGTAAACACTTGAACGGATTGAAAATATAAGCAGCATGGCACAAAGTTTAATGTGCTCATCGTCTCCTAATTAGAACCTGAAATAGATAAATATAAAGTCTGCTTTTTAAAAAGAAGGCCAGTATGCACATCTTGAAACAGCAGGAAACTGTATTTTCATGCAGTGTGCGAAACCCACTGTATATTTACATTTATACAGTATGCTTTATGTTGGCTGGGACCTTGCGAAATGATGAGACAAGGGTTCCCCAGACGTTTCTCCCTGATGCTGGAAGGCATGTAGCTTTTAGAACGGACCCCCCATCGTTAGCCAGGGTGGCATCAGAGGCAGAGATGAATACATTTCAATGTGACTTCTTAGTCACTCATCTGACTCATGTAGGTTCAAAGCAGCCGCTGTAGTAGAGAATGAAAGAATGACTGAAATGAAAATTTACGCATCCACCTCTAGAGAAGACAGGTAATGTCACCGGCATGACAGCACAGCGCTCTATTGTGCTCTCTTTGCACTCCTTCTCTCAGTGTTTCTCTCTTTCTTTCAACTAATTCAAAGAGAGGAAGAAACGCAGAACAATTATGACACAGCAGCTATTTATCAACGGTGAAATCTGAGGAATGGCAGGTGAACTGAGCACAAGGAACATTTTCAGCCAGATCCCCTGAAGCAAAGCCTCCAGCCAAGAGAAATTCTCCCACATTCATTCATTACTGCTTATTACATGAAGAAAACACATTCACTAAAAATAGTGTTGTTTGACGTAGGCAGGCATATCATAAATTAATGTTCTGGGTTCAGTACAAGTTGAGCTTAATCAACAGCATTCGTTACCTTCACTTGTTCCCTCCTTTTCTTAAAAATAAAAAATAAAAAAATAAATAATTCTGCAATTTATTTAATAAAAAATAGAGTGAAAACAGTAAATCTTATTACAATTAAAAATGACTGTTTTCTAATTTAACATATTTTAAAATGTAATTTATTCCTGTGATAGAAAAGCTGAAATTACTCCAGTCTTCAGAAATCATTCTAATAAGCTGATTTGATGCTTAAGAAACATTTCTTATTATTGTCAAAGTTTATATATTTTTGTGGAAACTGTGATACATTTTTCCCGTATAAAAAAATAAGTTCTTTCAAAATTCTGAAAGCATTTTCTTTGTACAGTTATATTTAATCACACAGTACATCATTTTTGTCATGACAACATAACATTATAAACGTTATAAACCCTAAAATGACTGAAAAGAATATTTTATTCATGTATTAAATTATTGTGCTTCAGAGCTCATATAATACACAAGTTTAACAGAAAAATAATGTAAGTGCTTTTAAAAAATTAGAAGCTTTACATTTCTGCTCCTAAATCTCATAAATGTGGCCCTAATCCTTCCATCGAAAGTGCCTCACCATAAACTTTCTTTTTTGCGCATATTTAAAGATAATTAGGGGTGAGTTGAAATGCAAAAAATAATTTTTAAAAATCATTGAAAAATTTCAATTGAACTTAACTTGTATTGAACCTGGACTATTCCTTTAAAGCGCATATGGCTGTGATGTCATATTTATCAAATTCGATTACCGATAACCCTAATAACATCACAGTAAGGGAACGCTAAGCAAGGATGAAAGGACGGAAAGCACACAAACAGACACACACTGACATGAAAGTGCATACACACATTCTCATACGCATACTAGACGTGACTACATATTCAAAACACGACTCAGTTTTGTCACGTCCATTTTGATACAACTCTTGTAGAACAAAGAGGAGATAAAAGAGGAAACGTGCAAGACAGCAAGGCAGGCAGGAGACAGCGCTCTCGTTCCAGCGCACACTTGCAGGCGTTGAGAATAATAAGGTCTGAAAAGCATTACTGAAAGAGTTCCACAGCTCCGTCCAATTCTGACAGCCTTTCTTCTCAGCAAGCGAGTGACTTAGCCCCTGAATTTCAAACTGTTGCGGCAGGGAAAAACTGAGAGACGTGTCTCTCTGTAATTCATCAGAATTCAAAAACAAAAGTTAGTTTTAACATGTCGCCTACATGATGAATACAGTCGGCTCGTGGGAAGAGAGTTCTAACAATTCTGGTTTGTGCACTGTTAAGTTGTGAAAATCTTTCTGCATTTCTTTGCCACTTTTTAAACTGTGAATGTGACTGGAGAATAAGCATGCACTTCCAATGCATATGTCACGGCACATCAAGGATGTTTTGTGTCCTAATCCTATTGGTCCGGAATGATTCAGTGCAAACATGAAGTGAAATTTACTATAACAACTCATAGATCACACTGAGTCACAGAGAGGGTAAAAGTGCACTCAGGGTAACTGGAACATCTACTCAAGACTTCCTTCCTCTTTATTGTTACTGTCATGCCTCATAAAAAACACTGACCTCTTCATAGTAAATATGTGCACCTCAATGAGCAAATCATGCAACTTTATGAAGAAATAACTCAGTAACCTTCCAGAACAACGACAGAAACCACCTAGCAGCCAAACAAAGCACCCTAGAAACACCCTAGCAAAATGAGGGATTTTCACAAATATGTAAAGTTATAAATCACTAAGCCTCCTTTCATCAATTCAGCAACAGAAGCAGAGTTTGTGTTCTACAGCATTTCTAAACAGCCACAGCTTTCTACAGGCTTTGAACTTCAGAGGCGCTACTCAACCTGAAGAGGCTGGGATAAAAACAGGAAAGAGCAAAAGAGAGGAAAGAGGGGGGTTTATTTGGATCGTTTTTCATGGAGTGTCAAAAGGGCTTCCACAATCACCAAATCAATCCCGACCTACTGGTAACTGGGCGAGAGGTGAGAGGTGCTTAACTGTGAGAGAGTGTGAGAAAATAACAGAGAGAGAGACAGAAAGAAAGAAAGGGGAGAGAGAGAAAGCAATGATCAGTTTTGCAGTGAAACTGAAGGAGTAAATCTCACTGGTAATCCCTTATTAAATAGTTCTTAGAACTTCTTGGTCTTTGTGCGGTTCTGTGCTTGTCTTTTCCGTCAGTAAAAAGTCTGTTAAAATCCAATAAGAGGGCTGGATATGGACCACTTGTCACA